>PVJH01002720.1:51316-160575 GCA_004026705.1 Nesogale talazaci | reverse complement strand
CGCCAAGCCCGCAGGCTGCAGTTCCACATTCAACCACTTATGCCACCGGGGCTCAGCCCCATTAGTTTCTTCCATTTCATTGTTGCACCTATTGTGTCAGTCCATCTCATTGAAGATTGTATTTGCCTCTGCTTTTTCAAATATTATATCCTTCTTCATTGATAGAACTCTCATGATTATGTGTCCAAATTAAGTGGGTCAAAGTCTTGAACCCTCATCTGTGATTCATAGACAAAATTTCAAAGTACCAGGTCTGTTTTCTTAATCTGTCTAGTCTAGAAGTTCAGTTGAAACAATTCCTCTAATGATGACCCTGCTGTTATTTGAAATGTTGGTGACTAGCTTCCAGCATCATAGTAGCATGTAAGAAACTATAGTATGACAAAATGGCAGACAAGTGGTAAATTACTATAAATTTATATATGTATGATAGTTAGGGGTATATAATATACACCATTGTATGTATGTATGTATGTATGTGTGTGTGTATATATGAAAAGAATTCTGTCAACTAGACACTCTTGAATGTGGGTGGACTCAAACATGTCAACTGAGTTGCAGCCTGGTGATCCCTCCTTGATGTCATAAGTTTTTTGTATAACAGTAAGATAAACAGAGTTGACCTTTCTGCCTCTCTGCCTTCCTGCCTGATGGAACTCTCCTGCATCTGCAGCTTCATATGGGCCGTCTGACACTGAGAGCTGTTTCCATGCCATGCTTCCTCCCACCGGAATCCACACAATCCTGCACCCCCTGGCCTGTGCTCTTCCTGCTTCCTACTACACTTTTCTGTCTCACCAGCCTGTAACTATGTGCGTCTGAAGAGGGACTCATGGCCAAAATCAACACAGGAGTTGGATTTGGCAGGATATATAATTACCTCTTTTGGAGGGGGGGGTGCATCACTGCCCTCTGGTGGTTGTGGAAGCTACCCAGCCTTGCTCCTGGAGAGCTGCTGCTGGATTTGAACTGCCAAGCCAATGGGCTGCAGTCCCGCGCTCAACCACTCTGCCACTGGGGCTCAGCCAATTACCTCTTGACATGTTTCTTTCTTGTACATATATGAATGTCGCTGAATTTGTTTATCTAGTCAATCTGGTCTACCACAATATATAATTTCAAGTAAAGCAGCATTTGGTAACTAAATGGAAGCTGATGGTGCTTGAAAGATTTGTAAGTGTTTTGAAGAAAAGGGTGTCATTAGCACATTTGCCACTTTAAGGAGATGCACTTTTAGACTTGAAAATGTGCTCCCCCAATTATGGTTGAAGGTGATATTGACATAATTTGTAAGAAACTTACTGGAACTTAAAATGTTATTTGGTAAACAAATTCTTATATTTTGAAAAGTTAAATAGGCTTACTGGGAAATAATTATCTGAAATTTAGAAGCTTGATTAGTAAGACACACTTACCACTTCCAAATACCACACACACACACACACATATGTCTGTGACAAAGCAAGATATTTAGTGTAAGAGGATCACTTCCAGATTTTGTAATTTCAGGAAATTCCCTAGATGTTCTTAATTATGAAGAGTATTCCATTGTATATGTGTGTGCCAAAGTTTATTTATTCATTCTTTAATGGGAATTTAGGTTGTTTCTGCTTTTTTTTGTATTGTGAATAGTGCTGAAATGAATGTGGGTGTGAACATATCTATTGGCGCTGGGACGAATTTTTGAAGGAAATGTCATATTATTTTCCACAGTGATCACACCACTTCACAGTCCCACCAGCGGTGTATTCCAATCTCTTCACATTCTAGCTAGCACTTAATGTTGTCTGCTTTTATTGAACCTTGCTCTTAATGCCAGGGTAAAGTGATATCTTATTGTTTTCAATTGCATCTCTCAAGTGACCAGTGATTGCAAGCATTTCTTCATATGCTTGTTAATTGCCTGAATATCTTTGAGGAACTGTCTGTCTGTGTCCCTTGCTCATTTTTAGTTCGATTATTTAATTTTTCTTGTTGAGATATTAAAGTTTCTTATAAATTTTATATATTAGTCCCGTGTCTAATATGTCATTACCATCTCCCCATCTCTAGTCTGTGGACTATCTTTTTAATGTTGGTGAAAGATTTAATGCAAATGTGTTCCGTTTTTACAAGGTCTCGGTCATCTAGTTTGTCTTCTGCTAATTGTGTACTTTTCATTGTTTTTAGTACTTTACCTATGGGATGTACCAAATAAACCAAGACAACACTGCCACGGAGTCCATTCTGACTCGTGAGGGTGCTGTAGGACAGGGTTGAACTGCCCCTGTGGCTTTCTGAGACTGTCACTTTTAATAGGAGAAGCAAGCTTCATCTTGCCCCTCGGAGTGGCTACTGATTTTGAATTGCTGACCTAGAGGGTTAGCAGCCCAATGCATAATCCCCAGGACTCCTCAATTTGTCCCTTTCCTCCCCTCATGGGTGATCTTTGTCATTTGAGGTTTTACATATTTAGGTCTTTGATCCACTGGCGTTTGTTTTTGTCTATGGTGTGAGCTATGGGTCCATTTCATTCTTTTGCTGGGGTCTTTTGTTAACATAATTTGCTAAAGAGACCATCTTTTCCTCATAGGATATGCATGTTCAAAGATCAACTGTTTATAGGTGGTTAGATTTACCTCTGGGTTCTCAATTCGGTTCCATCCATCTATGTGTCTATCATTGTAACAAACACACACACACACACACACACACACACACACACACACACACACACACCGTGACTGTGTACTTCTTGAGTCATGCTTTGCTTTTTTAGGGTCTGTTTCCTTTCCACATAAAGGTGGTGATTAGTGTTCCATCTGTGTAACAAAGGAGATTAGCATCTGAAGGAAGATGATGTTATACCTGCAGATTAGTTTGCATAGTATGGGCATGACATTGCCTTCTGAGTGTCCTTTTTCATAGTTTTCTTTGTCAGCATAAAGAAATGTGGTTAAGTTTTGTATGTTGATCTTGTACCTTGTCACATTCTGAACTTAACAAGTCATTCCAATCACTTTTTTGCTGAGTCTTTGGGGTTTTCCATGGATAGGGCTGTATCACCTGCAAAATGTGTTGTACTTTCTCCTTGCCACCTGGACTGCTTGGGTTTGCTTTTCTTGCTTATACCTTTGACTACAACTTCCAGCATAACATTGAACAATGTTGGCGATAAAGCATTCCTGCACACAAAGGGAAAGCTTTTCTTTTTCTCTACTAAGAGGGATGCTGATCATTTGTTATGTATGCTCTTTATGATGCTGAGAAATTTCCCTTCTATTTTGATTTTTTTGAGTGTTTTCCATCAGAGTTCGGTTTTAGATGTTTTTATGAAATGTTTCTCCCTACTATTTTATTTAGTTGTTTTAAGCAATCCTTATATACCCCCTATGAATCCCACTTGGTAATGGTGTTTTGCTATTACTATAGTTGTTGGGTCTTGTTGGCCAGGACATTGATCTGTGTCTATCAGTTTTTGTGATGTCTGCCTATTTTGGGTGTCAGGGTTATGCTCATGTAGAATGAATTTTGGAGTTTTTCCACCCTTTTCTGCACTAGTTTGAGTACCATTGATGCCAGCTCTTCTCTGAGTTTTAGATTGAATTCACTAGTTAAGGCATCTGGGCTCAGATTTTTTAGTTTGATGAGAGTTTTAAAGATGTCATTTACTTCTTTCACTGTCGGTCTACTTAGGTTTTCTATTTCAGTCTATGTTAGTTTGGGTAGGTAGTATGTTTCTAGAAGCTTGTCCATTTTTTCTAGCTTTTCAGATTTGCTGGAGTACAGTTCTTCATGACTTTCTATTTTCATTCTTTCTGTTTCAGTGGGTTCTGTTGGAACATTGCCCATTTCATTTCTTATTCATGTTTGAATAGATATTCTCTTAAAATTTATTAAGCGAATTTGATTAGGCATAGCATCTTTCTTCATAGTTCTAAAGAGTTCTTTGCTTTAATTAGATGTTGCTTAAAGATTGATTAATTGCTTTTAGAGGCTCCGCCTTATCCTAGATACTGCAATTGTGTTCCAGAAATCAGCAACAATAAGACGGTAAAGAGGATTTCTTCTTTTTGTTGGGACTGTGTTTTTTCCCTCTCCCAAAGTTGTAAAATGGTGCATTAGGTGAGATATCAAATCATCACTCTTTCTTTTTTTTTAAATATAGCTTTTATTGGGGACTCTTACAACATTTAACACATCGTTCGTATTAAGCATGTTTGTACGCATGTTACCACATTCATCTATATTATCTACTTGTACCCCTCCAGCATAAGCTCTTCTTCCCCTCTTTCCTCTAGTTCTTTATTTTTTTAATTCCAACTCCCCATATTCCCCCTCCCCAATTTCCCTCCCCTATGAACTTCCAATAATTTAAAAATTGTTATCACCTCTTCATATCTTACACTAATGTGTCACTTCACTTGCCCCTCTCCCGCCGCCGCCCCCCCCCCACCCGTTGTCCACACCTTAGAGAGGAGGTCACGTGTAGATCCGAGAAATGTGTTCCCCCTTTCTACTTCACCCTCCCTCCAGCCTCCCAGTGTCACCACTCCCCACTAGTCTCAAGGGATTGTCTATCCTAAATCCCCACGTTTTCGACTCTAGTGTGCATCCCCTGGTCTAGCCAAATCACTCTTTCATTCAACAAGTAAAGCACTTTGTCAGATCTCTCAATGGTTTGTCCTATTATCTCTGCCCACATTTCCTTCCACCTCCTTCTTGCAGTGTATATCTCTCCCTTGCACTCAAGTTACTATCTGTCTGTCATCTAGCCTATTGCTTCCCATTTCCTCCCTTAAATGACCACTCTGGGTAACCATTAACATCTCTTTCTCTTAGTATGAAGTGCCCTTCTTGATTTTTAAAAATAACAGTAGTTGTGTTATGGTTAGGGATTGTGGATAGGGTAAGGATAGGGGAGGAATCCAACCTATCGATTGGGTTGCAGTCTGATAGTACCTCCTTGGTGTCATAAGCCTCTCTCTCTCTCTCTCTCTCTCTCTCTCTCTCTCTCTCTCTCTATATATATATATATATATATATATATATATAATCTTTGAGCCCAGTCAAATCCACTTTGGCCCTTCACCTTCTGCTGGAGCTGGATCTTACATCTGGCTCCTCAAGCCCCTATCATGATGCCTTCCAATACTAGGAGCTGTCAGCAGATTACCAACAATTGATTCATTAGGCTGGCATTGAACTCCTGCAATGCCCAGCCTGGGCCATCACTGTTTCTGCTTTGTCATCCTCCTTCCTGCTCATCAGCTTCCTCAAGTCATGAGAAGTGTGATTTGAATCTGACTGGACTTACCTGCTTCTACAACCATGTAAGACATTACGTGATATAGATCTCTTTCTACATACAAGAAGATAGGGATTTATAGCACTGGGTTTGTTTCTCTAGAGAACCCAGCCTAACAAAGTATCCAAAAATATTTTCTTTTTTGTGTTTAACAAAATTCATTCAGCAAAAGGCCTTCCAAATCCATGTACGTCATGTGGTGTTCCATGGCTTTTGTCGATAGTGTTTTACATCATTATCCTTTAATGATAAGTACTATTCCATTGTGGGTATGGACTTTCACTGTGATAGTTAACTTTTATGTTATCTTGGGTGGGTCAGAATTATCCAATGATACAACTTGTTGTAGTGTGATCCATTCATGATGTGATCTATGAAGCATTCAAATAGTTGTGGAGAGAGCAGACCTCCTTAATCTGATCCCTGCATCGATACAATTGAGGGAGATTTCATTCAAAATATGGCCTATTCTTAGTGTACACAGAGAGTATGTGAAAACTAGCTCACTTTTCTTGCTGGATTTTGATCCTGTATCTGGTCCCTCGAATTTTGATCCCAGGAGCCATCAGCAGACTATTGACTTGGGATTTATTCAGTCCCTCTCAAATTCATTCACGTTGGCATCCATCAGTCATGACCTTCCTGCTTCATCTTCCTGCTCCTCAGCCCCTGAAGCTGCATGAGTCAAAGGAAGTCTCCCACTTATTTCTGACCCACGGGCTGGGGCCTGACTGAACCTATCCACTTCGACCCCTGTGAGAGGCTTTTCTTGATAAAAACTCCTTTCTACATACATCGAGATCCCAAGCTAAGACACTCACCAAGGATCATTTAGATTATATCCATCTTCTTGCTACTGTGAATAGTGCTACAAATAACATGAGTGTGAGCATGTCTGTTCATACGTTCTTCTTTTTTTATGTAAGAAGTATATCAGGTAACACTGTAAGGCAGATTTGTAAAGAAATAAGGCAAAGGTAGAAAACAGTATTAAAGATTTATTTCAGAACTCCTAGGTGAGGTTCAGGAGTCCCTACTTGAGACCAGAAAAGTCTGGCTGCCCAGGAAGGAGGGGAGTACAGAGAAAGGGCTAGGAGCATCCTGAGCTCCCTGGTGAGGTTGCTGGGTCCCCAGTTGGGGTCATGCAAAGTCTCCTCTGGAGGGAGGTGAAGACTTTTATAGCCCTGATCTAGGGGAAGGAGTCACTGGGGAATTTTCCGCTGCAACTTTGTTGTCTACAGATCCCAGGCTAAGCAGCAATGTTCAAAGTTATCCATAATGGTTAGGTGTCTGCACTTGGGCTGGAAGTCCACTGAAGGGAGGGGAAGGTCTGGCCTCTTCCAGGGTCCTTAAAGTGTTTTCACTAGCTCCAGGTCTTTCCTCTCACCTGCCTTGACAACTCTCACTTCTGCCTGACAAACACTATCACTGGCTCATTGGGATTTCTGGTCCCAATGGCTTGGGGAAGTAACAGACCACTTTCTGCAGTGGTTGTACTGGATGACACTCCCACCAGCAGCAGTACAGCTTTGCACAGTGCTTGTACAGTTTTACAGTCTCACCAGCCGATTCCAATGCTTCCACACTCCTTCCAGCATTTGTTATTGTCTAATTTTTTGAATTTTGCTTTCAAATTTGGAATGAGATGGTATACCACAGGTGTTTTGATTTGCATCTCTCAAGTGGTTGTAGATCATGCACATTTCTCCATGCTTGTTGGCTGCCTGGATGTCTTCTTTGATAAATTGTCTGTCCATGTCTTCTGCCCATTTTGTAACTTGGTAATCTGATGGGGGATTAAAGTTTTCTCTAGATTTTAGAGATTAATCCCTTGTGCAATATATCAGTGCTAAAATGTCCCTCTCATCTTCATTCTGCTATTGAATCTATCTAATGGAGTCTTTGTTGTAGAAATTGTACATTTCATTTGAGGTTTCACAGTTGCTTCATTTTTATATTTTCAATTTCTCTGCTAATATTTTCTATTCTCTCAAGCACTGAGTATATTTTCCTTTACTTCCTACAAAGAGGCTTTAAAAAGTTTGTGGAAAAATTCCGTTGTCTTTTTTCCATCAGCTACTTGAAGCCCTCTGGAGTTGTGGTGGCATAATGACTATGTGTTGAGCTACTAACCACAAGGTCAATAGTTCAAAGCTACTAGCTACTTTCAATGAGAATGATGGGACTTTCTACTCCCTTAGGTTAGTTACAGCCTCTGAAACACAGGGGCAATTCTACACTGTCCTACAGGGTTGCTCTGAGTCCGAAACAACTTGATGGCAATTTGTTGACTTTTGTAATACACAATAATATCATAATTATAATAGCTTCTTTTCAAACCTTTATTTAATAATTCTAACATATAACTCATCTTGAAGCTTGCCTGGGTAAATTGCCTCTTTCATGAAAGTAGATCACATTTTCTGTATGTGTGTGTGTGTGTGTGTGTGTGTGTGTGAAATAATTTGTAAATATGACATGGTGATGGTGGCTTCTATTTATTCCAGCAATGTTGATTTCTTTTCAAATTGGAATTATTTTGGTGGGTCTCAGACCAATCTTGGATAAACAAATTTGATTTTGCCTGCAATGAGTAGCAATTCAGATCTCACCATAATTCCTTCAATCTTAGATGACTGCTTTGTGTTTCCTCCACACAGTATGTATGGTTTCAGGGATTAGCCAGCCTAGAATGTAGGCTGCTGCTTCTCTCACTCTTTCCTTTTGTAGTGTCCATTCTCATTTTTCACTGTCACAGTTGACTTGAACTTTGACTTTTAGTTGTGCATGCCAGAAATATGGTGTGTTTTACAGCAAACTTATCACACACTGAGCGCATTTGGATCATGTATTAGTCTGAGTCATAAAAGGGGGGCAAACTTTTACCATGTCATGCTCTTTCTCCATGTTCTCACTCCCCTCTGCCACTCAATCCCCGGAATCTGCCTGATTTTGGTCACTATCAAATGCCTTTAGTTGGCTGAAAATTATGTTTCTAGTATTTTACAATTGTTTTATGCAGGAGGGCTGGTTTAATAAGCAGTGCTCAGTTGGTGCTGGAAGTGGTACTCTTAAAAGTTTAATGGCCAAATGTTTAAAAAAATTAAATACTAAATGACATGCTTAGCCAAGCTTTGAAGTGTTAATTACAAGGGAAGTGTTTCAGAGGATGACTGCTCCAAACCTGTTCTGCAGAAAAGAGAGAAGCTTATCTGTTCTGCGTCTATCAATATTTATAACCTTGGAGATTCTATATGGGGTCAGTGGGAGTTGCAATTGACTCCAGGGCAGTAGGTGGTTAAGCAGTTGGTTAAAAACAGTTGGAGTTATTTTTCTTTTGCCTCCCCCTTTTAAAAATCAATGCAGTTTTTCAAAGACTGGAAATATGTACTACCATACTTGTCAATCTTGAAAATCTAAAATTATGTGATATTCTTCAATTGTAGCAAAATATCACATTGGAATGAAAACTTATAAATATTAATGATGCAATAATACAAAAGAAAACATTTTAAGTGAAAAAGCATTGTCAAACTTTTTAAAAAATCCATTTTGAACTTTGTTCAACTACTAAAAGCAAATTATATTGGGGAGAATTATAGTAAGGTATGATCTTATTTTTGTGATTCCACTTGTACTTGAATTAATTTCATCTAGATTGAAATGAAAATTTCCTAAAAGCACTCAACTTTATTTTAAACCTTATGAGCTTCTTAGATGTAGCCTGATAGCCAATCCTAATACAACAGCAATTTATGTTCTCCATTATCAAATGTAATTCTGAGTCACTTTGTAATAATGTACAGGCAATTGCCATATGTACAAAGTACTTTCTAGAGGATAATGCTAAAGAGGAATGTTTGTTCAAACTTAATATAAAACAGCAAAGCTAAAAAGTAATAAGATAGAGCACCAGAGAAGCAGAAAAATATATTTAAATCAGCTTTATTAGATATTGTAGCAAAAATATTGATAGGAACAATTTTCCCAGAACTGTTGAAAATATGCTTAAGGATGATGGTGAAAATGTTTTGGAAAACCAAGTTGTGTTAAGCCATGGGATCTAATGAAGCAAAGCCAATGATGCTTATATATGTATGTATTTATATAAAAGCTTATATCTTGAAATGGCTCACATAGGGAATATCAAAAGAAGATGGCTAGAAAACACAGCATCACTGTTCAAAACAGAAAAAAAAAACCCAACTAGTGGACATTCAACCATTTCAGGGGAGACACTATAGAGCAAGAACAAATGGTACTAAAGGAAGAAGTTGAATCTGCACTCAAAGCATGAGTCAAAAACATGGCTCTAGGCACGGATGAGCTACCAATTGAAATGTTTCAACAAGCTGATGAAGCACCGGAAGCGCTTTCTCATCCATGCCAGGAACGTTTGAAGATAGCTGCTTGGCCAACTGACTGGAAGGGATCCTTATTTGTGCCTGTTCCAAAGAAAGGTGACCCAACAGGATGCTCAAATTATAGAATATCATTAATACATGCAAGTAAAATTTTGCTTAAAAATCATACAACCGTGGTTGAAGCAGTACATTGACACTGAGCTGCCAGAGAAGGTCAGGTGAGATTCAGAAGAGGACCTGGAATGAAGGATAGCATTGCTGATAGCAGCTGGATCTTAGCTCAAAGCAGAGAATAACAGGAAGATGTTGACCATGCCAAGGCATTTCACTGCGTGAATTATAACAAACTGTAGATAATCTTGGGGGGAAATGGGAATTCCAGAGCAGTTCATGGTACTCATACGACCTTTAGCATGAAGTATAGCTCGGTTTAAAGAAGACCCAAATCCTCACAACTGAGGTTGGCCAGAAGGTTACATCATGATAAATGGAGAAAAGATTGAATTGTCAAGGATTTCATTTTGCTTGAGTTGCTACCAACGCTCTTGGAAGCAGCAAAGAGTCGATAGACGAATGGAAATACTATTCACGAGTTACGCTTTTTAAAAAAAGATTACATGTATGTGTTGCCATGGAAATGTATGTAAGATTTAGAATGAAGTGAAAAGAACAAATCTTGGAAATGAGCACAAAGCATTCCACTTCCATTCCATGTTTATAGCTATATTTATAAGAATAATTACAAAAGTTAGTGAGTTATTCTTGGGGACAGGATCTAGGAATGGGTGGTAGAGGTTGAGAGGGACTTTCACTTTTTATTTAGACTGTGCAGATTTACCTTCTATCATAAGTATTGCTATTATCTTTTCAAAACAAGAATATTATAAATCAAAGACTCTTGCTAGATCAGGAACTCAATTACTAACTTATGTTCAATGTTATGCTTCATTTATAATCCATAAGAGATTTAAAATGCACTTATATATTAAGTATTAGTTTCTCTAAGTTAATCAAGTAAGATGTCCTCCAGGGATTGGCTCCTTCTGATAAAATTTGAAACCAAGTCTGATCATTTTTGCTTCTAAGCAGCAATGAATGCCTTTGTCATTGCCCTAACTCTGTTTGCATTTGAGGCTGTTGAAAAGTTCATCATTTGGGTCATGTGCACTCTAATAATCTGAGTGACGATTTTGCAGTAACACTTTGAAGAGACCTTTGCCAGCAGACTTGCTCAAAGCAGGGCTCTGGTCTCTGCCTCCATGGACTTGAGGCCTCTATAGGCAACCTTTTAGAGAAAAGACCTCTTTAGGAACTTGCTTCCATTTCTTTCCACAAAGGTGCTGAAAGACAAGCCTAATGTCATATGCTTCACTGTCCCACTCTTTAGTCCTTTATTCCCCAAACTTCTGAGTCTGGTAAGGGGCAGTCCTCTGGCTCAGTGCTGGACAACAACCAGGTAGGGAAAACCAACCTCCCTTTCTGCCAGTGCCCCAAGGCAGATACTAAAGGAGCCTGGCAAAATCCCCCAAGATGTCTTCTGTAGACTCCCAAAAAGCACAGGACCCATTGGCAAAACAATTGCCTAGAGCAACTCTAAATTTCCAGTTGCTTCCTGGAAGGAATGCAAATTCAATATTTAACCCACCTTGAATTATACAAGATTGAGCAAGTTGGGGAAATGTTACTTAGGTAGGAAAGAATGAAGTACTCATTAGAGGAAACTTGATGTTTGTAAAGTACCTATTGTTTGCTCTCCAGGGCTGGTGTAGTATGTCTGGGCCACCCATCCACTCAAACGCACCATGGTAGACATTAGCAAAAGTGGAGTGCAGATCTTGGCAGCCAGACAGAGCTTTTGTGTGTATATCCTTGGGCTTGGGTGTGTGTAGCTGTGTGCTGCGATACATGATGTGGCGAGAGGAAGGGACTGGAGTTTAGTTTCCGTTCATCCTCACTCTATTGGCAGAGCTCTCGGGGAGTACACCAGACCCTACAGCTGTGTCAGAAGTCGGGCGTTGTGGTGATGCCAAAGGCACAGGGCTAATGAAAAACATCGGGGCTGAAAGCTAGCTTTTGTGTTGCTCGCCAAGCCCTGCGCTCTCTGAAGAAGACCTTGTGTGATAAGCACAAATGGACCCTCATGCTCTTGGCTCTCAGAGCATGTCGTAGCATTCTCCAGTGATCCCGGAAGCAAGGCAGACGGACTTTACTGTGACGCTAATGACGCCGACATTTCCATGAAGTGGGAAGCAGTCTGAGCATTGGTTTATGTTGTCATATGTTGTCCCTAAGCTATAACTTCTTAAGGATATATCCACAGTCATTTTTTGAACCATGAATAATTATTTAATAAACAAATACCAGTAACAGTTGCTGTAAAGTCTCTCCTGATTCATGGTGCTATTTCATGTCTCTGTGTCATCATTTGATCATTCTGATAATATTTAAAGCTTTCTCATAATGCTACTGCATATGTATTAAATCATAGTACAATGTGAGCATAACTTTTATGTGCCCTGAGAAATAAACAAAGACAATTATTAACTTGCTCTATTGTGATATTGACTTTGTGGTGGTGGTCTGAATCTATCCCACGAAATCTCCAAGATAAGTCTCCAAGCTTTTCCTAAGAGGATAAACCTTCCACTATCATCCTACCAGCGACTGCTCATTCTTGTCCCTTTATACCCTACTGTCATAAGATACTAGATAAGAGGCAGTTTTAGATAAAGGCTGAGAACAAATGAATAAGTCTGAGTTATTATGTTGCAGCTGGACCACATAGCCATTGGAACCAAGGAATGTGATATGCCTTGTGATCATTGTATTGCTCAAGACAAAACTGACCCTGTGGTTAATATCAAACACATCCATTTTAATCTGTTGAAAGGAGAGATTCCTGGGAAGTGTGACCTGTGACCTGGATATAAATGGATGTTCTGGCAAATCTTGGTCTCTTGACTTGAATACTTCTCATTAGATGATCACCAATCCTCGGGACCTATACTTGTGGATGTCGACCAATCTGTCCCTAACCAATGGATTTCATATCACCAGTTCCCACAACTGCATGAACCATTTTCTTGAAGTCAATTTCTCTCTCCACATATTCACTTTAAATATCTGTTTTAAAGATCTATCTATCTACCCACATATCCATCCAACCATCCATCCATCCTTCCATCCATTCATTCATCCTGCAAAACCCAAGAGGAAGACACCTTGACCTAGGGAATGGTGAGAGGACACTATAGAAGGAAACACATATGTACGTATGTGTCTAGAGAACAGGGACTAAGACAGATGAGGAGTGTGATGGAGGCAGAGGTTCCTGGATAGTGCAATCTAAATGTTGGCAATTGGAACCCACCCCCACTCCACACCCCTCTGTCGCACCATGATAGATGTGCTTCAGGAAAGATTACAGTCAAGGTAACTATGGAGCATTTCTGCTCTTTGACACAAAGCTTTGCCAAGAATCTATGTAACAACAACAGGGTTCTGGTTTGGGTGACAAAGGTACCTGTCAGTTTCCCAAGGAAGTCCGCACCTCTAAAAAGGGATAAGAGCTGCTGTTTTACTCAGTCTTCCTGGAAAATGGTCATCCTTAAATTCCTTTGAGTATACAGATGATTTCAATCTTAGTCAGATATTGCTGCACTAATTCCCTGTAACAAACAACTCCCCACTTTCAGTGGCTCACACACAGGTTTTTCTATTTTGGGTTTACAGCTCTACGGGTTCCTTGGAACTGTTCTGTTTGGGCTACAAGGTACTTGGGTTGGCTTTTGACATCGGGCTGGGTTCAGATCTGCTCCAAGTGTCTTGCACTGTTCTTGACCAGCAATTTCCCAGAGCATGTTCTTCCCAGCGGATCAAGAAACCTAAGAGAAAAGCCAAATTACATACGCACAGTATCTCTATGTCCACTCTGCGATCTCACGCTGCTACCTCCGTGCCTACTCACATTCTGCTCTGCAGAATAAAGCACCCAGCAAAGCCCAAGTCAATGTGGTTGGGCTGTTTACTCTCCAGGGGGAGATGGAGGGCAATTCACATTCTCCAAAAAAATCCATCAAATCTATTAAAACTTTCAATATAAACCTCAAACAGGAGAAAGATTCTGCGTGTTTAAAAACCACCTGGAAACCTAGATGTCTGACAACTGAAAAACCAAACCCACCACCCTCTAGTCGATGCCTGCTCATAGTGACCCCGTGGGGCAGAGTAGAGCTGCCCCTTCATGTTTCCAAGACCATAACTGCTTACAGGAGAAGAAAGCCCCATCTTTCTCCCCTGCAATGACTGCTGGATCTGGATTGCTGACCTTACAAATCGCAGCCCAATGTGTTGGGGATCACGTCCTACCTTCGGAAAGAAGATCCTTAAGGAGATGGGTTGATACCGCGACTGAAAAGGGCATCAACAGAACCAACCACGGGCATCAACATGGCAGCAATTGTGAGGGTGTCACAGAACTGGACGTCCTTTCCTTCTCTTGTTCATGGGGTCACTAAGAGTCGGAACTGACTTGATGACACCCAACAGCAGCAACCACCTGTGGACACTCCAAAGAGGATACATTCAGGCTTAAATAAGTTGACCTACTGTTTTGATAAGCCATTGCTTAATCAGAAGAAAAGGAGTTAAGAAGGAGAATGCAAATGTGAAGACAGAAAGAATTAGCAGCAACTAATACCTTTCGATTTTTATGACAAAAGGGCATATTATGTAGAAGCAAATGGTTAACCATTAAGTTAAAGGATATCGGGGTGGAGGATGGTATCTAAGAATGTGAAGCATCTGTTCTCTTGGGCCTTAAAGATACCCCTGGAGCCCAGACTGGGGAGGCCAGCTATGTAGACTTAGCTGACACCTTTCATGACATTAGAGACAATTACATAGCTTGTTGTAGTTTGGGTTCTGTAGAGAAGCAAAACTGGTGATATGTATACATTTATATAAAGAACAGTTTTTAAAAAATATAGCTGTATTGGCATTTGATTCATGTACTATTTAATTCAATGGTTTAAATATATTTAAAAGAGTTGTGCAATCATACCACCACCCGTTTTAGAAAATTTCCTCATTCTTGTAACCCATTATTATTAATTACCCACTACCCTCCAACTTCCTCTGCTCTAATTCTAGGAAACTTTTTTTTTGAAAGTTTTTTTTGGGGGAGGGGGGCATCACTGCCTCTGGTGGTCGTGGGAGCTACCCAGTGCTGCTCCTGAGAACCACCGCTGGATTTGAACTGCCAAGCTTGTGGGCCGCAGTCCCGCACCCAACCACTTCTGCCACCGGGGCTCAGCCCTCTAAGAAACTTTTAATCTAATTACTAATTAGGGATTATTTATACTGGATTTAGCATAAGGAAAGTCATTAAAAAAAGAAACCTAACAATGATAATAAAAAACTTCAGAAAAATCCCAATCCTAAAAAAATCAGAAGATAATAAAAACTAGAACAACTTAAAAATGGCTCTAGCACCTTCCTGCTGAAGACAAATGGATGCATGAAAATGTGGTGAAGAGAGCTGACGGTGCCTGACTATCAAAAGATATAGCGTCAGGAGTCTTAAAGGCTTGAAGATAAACAAGTGCCCATCTAGTGAGAAACAACAAAGCCCATACAAAAGAAGCATACCAGCCTGTGCGATCATGAGGTGTCAAGGGGATCAGGTCTGAGGCATCAAAGACTCAGAGCAAAAAGTCATAATGTGAATAAGAGGCGGTGGGGTGCAGAATGGAAGTCGCAAATCCATCTCTAAGCAGCTGGACATCGCTTTAAAAAGGGTTGTGGGGAGAAGTCAGGCCAGATAGGGTGCAGTGTAGCACATATGAAATATACAGCTTTCCTCTGGTTCTTTAATGCTTCCTCCCCCCAACTATCATGACCCTAATTCTACCTTACAAATCTGGCTACACCAGAGCATGTACATGGGTACAAATAAGAACTGGGAACACAGAGACTATAAGACAGATAAACCCCTCAGGGCAAATATTGAGAGTAGCCATACCAGGGGGGTAAGGGGCAGGTGGGGGGAAAAAGGGGGCATTCAATCATAATGACCTATTATAACTCCCTCCCAGGGGACTAGACAGCAGACAAGAGGGTAAAGGGAGACATTGGACAATACAAAACAGGAAGAAAAAAATATATAAATTATCAAGGGTTCATGAAGGAGGGAGGGGAAAATGAGGAGCTGAAACCAAGGGCTTAAGTAGAAAGAAAATGTTTTGAAAACGATGATGGCAGCATATATACAAATGTGCTTCAAATAATGGGTGTATGTATGGATTGTGGTAAGAGTTGTATGAGCCCCCATTGAAATGATTTTTTTTAAATGGCTTTAAAAGGAAAACAAATGGTAATACATTAAATTTTAATCTAACTATATTTACAGTAGTCCATTTTCCAATGTACTCTTTCTGAGGGCAAGATTATTCACTTCTCTAGCCCGTGATCTGAGGGAGTTCAATGGAGGCTTAATCTCCAGGGTGCCTTGCAAATGGAGTTTGGCCTTTCATTATCGTTCAAAGCCTTCTGTAAACCAGATACTCCCTGCAGTAACCTAACTTAACATAAGGAACTCTATTTTCTTCCACTGTCTTTGACCCCTCCTATCAGTTAGCCACCACTTCTCCTGTTACCTCTTCTGCCTCTCTAAACAGGAACTTAGGTCTTCTGAGACCTCTCCAATCTCTGCCTGCTCAAACAGCAGGAAATGTGCACTACCTTGCAATAACCAGAATTAGGACCTGAAGCTGTGCTATTTACCCAACTCCATTATCCTGTCAACCTGATAAGAATGTAACTTCTAGAATATCTCTCCCCTTGACCCAGCCCACTACTTTGCACACTATACAGAAGTCATGGAATTTCTTTCTTCTGGATTGAGAAGTTTTCAAGTGCTAGCCCACTCTTGGTCCAGCTGTTTAACAAAGGCCTTTAATTCTTAATATAATGGTGTGGTAGGTCTCAACCATTTACAACACTTAGAATTTAAGCTCTAATATGGTACCTTCTCTGATATTGAATGTTATTATTTATAGTCCTTGGATTACATGGGCTGGTGTGTTTCTTCTATGTAGACTTAGCTGACACCTGGCCTAGATGACTGTTTGTTTTAAGATAAGGCTTTAAGACCGTGACATGCTTCTTTCTTTCTTTCTTTCTTTCTTTCTTTCTTTCTTTCTTTCTTTCTTTCTTTCCTTCTTTCTTTCTTTCTTTCTTCCTTCCTTCCTTCCTTCCTTCCTTCCTTCCTTCCTTCCTTCCCTTTCTCTCTCGCTCTCGCTCTCTCTGTCTCTTTCTTTGCTGATAGCTGACACCATCTGATTTAAAGAAACAATTTTACATCATGAAAGTAGTTCTCTCCTCCAAATTGTTTATCCAGCCTCTTTTATCAAGATAGGCCTGCAGAGATAATAATATGCACACATAAACAAAAATCAAGGCAGAGCAAAGCAAAACCACAAAAGAAAGAAAAACTAGGACAACAAAAAGACCAATGACCAAAAAAAAAAAAAAAAAGCCTGTAAATATAAATAGTTCAGAGTCTGTTTGTTGACATTTAGGAGTGTTTTCCTGTTGAGTTTGATGGAATGCCATGCTCTGGCCCTGAAGTCTATTTTTGGACTTCTTTGCTCTGTTCCCCTGCTGTCCTGTTGCACACCCTTAGTGTAGTGCTTCGGTGTGGTGTGGTCCGGTTGGGTGCAATTCCCACACTATACCTCCAGTGTTGCCCCCTTTAGGGTTATGGGTCAGTGAGGGATATTGTGTCTCATAGTGGGGCCAGCCATATCTTCCTCTCCATGCATTTGCTGCTCTGGGTGGTTCCAGGGGGACATGGGAGAGGAGGAGGTGGGGGAAAGGAAATGGTGTTAACCAAGACAGGGACAAAGGAACAAGTGGTCCAAAATCAGTGACAAGGAGGAAATAAGAGGCCTCTTAGAACTTGATGAAAGGTAAGGTAACCATGAGGAATTGCTGAAACCCACATGAAGGCTCAGCATGATAGTGAGAAAAGAGGAAAGTAAAAGGAAATAGAGGAAAGAACTAGGAGGCAGAGGGCATTTGTGGAGGTCTAAATACAGGCATGTGCATATGTAAATATGTCTATATATGATGATGGAGAAATAGATCTATATGCATGTGTGTATAGGTTTAGTATAAACAAACAGCTATCTAGCTGAAAAGCAACAAATCCCATATGGAAGAAGCACACCAGCCTATGTGATCACGAGGTGTTGAAGGGATCAGGTAGCAGGCATCAAAGAACAAAAAAATTATATCATTGTTGTGGGTCATGTGCTTCTGTTAATTTCATGATTGAGATGTAGGGGTGGAGTCTAGTCTGTTAATCTGGAGATAGCCATTGAGTAGCCAATGATGGCTCCATGTGGGCATGGTTTTCTCCTGAGACTTCTGGGAAATCTCGCGATATTTGCCTCGTAGAGATGAGAAGCTATCTCCCCAGTTGTTGGGAGTGAGTCTCAGAGACTATGAATCACAAGACAAGACTAGAAAAGACAAGATGGCAGCATCCGAGGAGCTGAAGGAGACAGAGCAGAAGCCACATGGCCTTACTCTAATGGAACCAGATCTCTGAAACTGGTGAAGCCACATGAACAGCTCTGCCAGCGCTGAGTTGCCTCCACCACCACTGGATGCTGTTGATGGACCCTGAGCCCTGGAAGCAAGGAGTCATTGGGAGAGACCCCTGCCAGCACCGGGATTCTGTACCCACTGACCTGTGACTTCGTGAGTCAGAAGGAGACTTTATAGACTAGTGTCAGGCACGTGGGCTGATGTTGGACTTGGAACTTTGAACTGGGCTGGGTTGGGATGCTTTCTTAATGTCCTATTCCTTATATATATATAAACCGTACCCTTATATGTGTGTGTGTGTGTGTGTGTGTCTATTACTTTGTTTCTCTAGTCTACCCAAACTAACACAATTGTGAATGAGGGTGAGTGCAAAGTTCATCTGTAGGCAAATGGACATCCCCTTACAGAAGGGTGTGGGGAGGAGATGAACCAGTCAGGGTTCAGTGTAGCAATGATGAAACATACAATTCTCCTCTAATTCTTAAAAGCTTCCACTCCCCCCCCACATCCCCCCATCATGACCCCAATTCTACCTTACAAATATGGCTAGACAAGAGAATGTACACTGGTACCTATAGGAACCAGAAACACAGGGAATTCAGGATAGATAATCCCTTCAGGACCAGTGGTGAGAGTGGTGATACTGGGAGGGTGAAGGGAAGATGGGGTCAAAAGTGAGAACCAATTACAAGGATCTACATAATGCCTCCTCCCTCGGGGACAGACAACAGAAGAGTGGGTGAGGGGAGATATCAGTCACTGAAAAATATGGTAAAATAACAATTTATAAACTATTAAGAGTTCATGGAGGGGGTGGGAGGGGGCAAATGAGGAGCTGATACCAAGGGCTCAAATAGAAAGCAAATGTTTTTCTTAAAGGAATGAAGTCACTAATATAGTAATATCTATAAAATTATACATACATGCAGAATAAAATTTTTGATAAGGTCATCATGTATATTAGAAAGCAATTTTTTTGAGAATGATGAAGGCAACAAATGTACAAATGTGCTTGATACGATGATGAATGTATGAATAAATTGTGATAAGAGTTTTTTGAGCCCCCAATAAAATGATTTCGAAAAATAAGAAAGAAAGAAAATGGGTCACACAATTGTCGAAGTTGCTAAATTCAGTCTGGTGAACTGTGTGGGTAAGATGTCAAGTGATTATGGCTGATAAACCAGGAAGCAGGAAGACTACAGGCTGGTGGAGGCAGAGGTAAATGGATGACTCCAAGGCAAACAAACTAGGAATGAATATAAGGTTGGCAGCCAATGTCAAACTGAGCTGGTAATTCCCAGAGTCAGCAAGCAATAGGGCAGGCCATTGGCTCAAGTCCTAAAAACCAGAGGTTGTAGTGACAAACATGAGATCTACACCAGCAAAAAGAGGCCAAACCTCCCCACATAGCCTATTTAAGTAGGGCACACCTAAAAGGAAAATTCCCTTTCAACTGCAACAGAGCAGGAACCTGAAAAAGGAGATTGTACTTCTCTTTAATTTCTCTTACCAATTGCTGTGCTGCTCATACCAGATACCATTGTGGAGTTGTTTGCATTATATTAGATCACATCATGTCAGATACCATCATGGAGTTGTTTGGATTATCTTAGATCACATCAACTAGCAAACCGCTGAACTTAGCCAAGTTGACACAAAAGCTATGTCATCTCAAAGCTATGTCTCATTACAGAGACATAGAATTTTTCCTGTTTTGATCTTGCTATCCAGACTGTCACAATGGTGACCCATGACTTATCCACGACAGGTAGGGGGGATATTGTTTTAAATAGCTTCCAATCAGCAAAGAAAAGTAAGAAATATTTAAAAATACATTACATTGTCATCTGTAGAATAAGTACATCCTAGAGAGAATCTGAGCATCTAGCTGTGTGGATGGTAAAATGTTTCCTTTAATTATGAAATGGAAAATTCACATTTTAAGTTATCAATGATCTAGCCTCTAATTTCAATTTCCTCTTTCATCTCCCTCTTGAACCTTCTAGTCCATGGAAATTACAAGAAACTAAAGGCTATTTAGAAAAAGAAAATAGAAATCTGTTTACCATATTGACATATGCCATCATCACTTTTGCCATTTGAAAAGATGTAAGAAAAGCCTTTAAGACCCCAGACATGATTTTATCTCATAGCTGGGCACTATCTAATTCCTTCGTCACATTTTGCTATAGCACCCATATCTTCTGAGTTACTTTCTGAGGATGAGTAGCAAGCAGGGACATGATGTAAGAACTAACTGTTCTTAAACTGGAGCTAGAATTTTATGTAAGTGCCCCAAATCCATTCCTGGTTCTATGTTTTTTGCTGATGTTGCTTTGTTTGCGACCTTTGGCTCCCTTTCAAAACCTTGTTAATATATGGTAGAGAGTCTTCTCAATCTTCCTCTGGGGAATAATGATCTTCCACTAATATTATTTTTGACCAGCCCCTGGTTTAATTTTCAAAATCCCTGTTGAGAGAGGGATTTTGTGCCAATATAGGCTCACTCCATATCACAGTGCCTGAATTATTTACTTGTACAGAATTAATCCCTTCCTTGCTGAATGCTGTTTACCCAAACAATGGGGTAAGTTATCAGGAAGATTTATTATAATAATCACTGAGAATGTCAGTCCAAGGTTTGCTGCAAAAATACTATCTTAACACAGTACACAGGGCATTGATGTTGCAGGACCATGATTATCTCACTACCAACATTTCCACAATCTTGCTACAGCTTTCTTCCACTTCTGCAGATACCATGTGTTTTCCTACTGAAGTCCTCAGGTTACAAGTGTGTCTGAGGTCGAGTCCAGTTTACCTAGTGAAGTTTTGGTACCAGATCTCACAGGCGTAGTCTCTGGAGTGTGCTGTATGCCTTGACAATTCAGATTCAGTGTCCCAGCTTTCTAGGGCACCTGACCTGGGTCCCCAAGATGCACCCAGAAGCACTGGCCAATGGGGTCTATGACCAAAGGCATTCCACCCCACAGTTTGCAAAAAGCATTTTCAGTCATCCTTCCCCCAAACTGAAGGTTGGTCCTCCCTTTTTTTCCTACCAGCAGACATACATTTGTGTTCCCTCAAATGTGTTTGCCAAACTGGGATAATCTACTGTAAAAAGAAAAACCTCTTTGGGACCAGACTTCAACCAGGCATCCTAAGATGTCAAGGCACCATACCAGCATGAAGCAGGGAGCCAGTAGAGAGACCTGAGAGGCTGGTGCCAATTCTAACCACATGGTCAGCTGCCCCTTCCCCAGAAGAATTACTTCAGAGGACGACACTGAAGCTACAGCTCAGGGAGAGGGACATATCTGATCAGAGGACACAGGAGCAAATCAAGGAGAAGGAAGAGATAGTGGAGCACATCTTGGCCCACCAAGCCTTGAGGACAATATCCCTGCTCAGAGCAGCCAATGCACAGAGAGGACCTCACCATGAGACATGACCTCCCTCACTGACCCATATGCAGGGGACAGCAATGGAGACATAGTGAGGGAATTGTGCCTGATCTGACCCACCTCTCTGAGGCAAAATGCTAAGGGCGTGCAGTAGAACAGTAAAAGGAGGAGAGCAATAAAATCCCCAGGAAATACTAAAAATAGATTTTGGGGTCAGGGCTTGGCATCCCATCAGACTAGACCAGAAAACACTCCTAAAGGTCAACAAGCAGACCTTGAAGTATTTACAGGCTGTTTTTTTTTTGTTGTCATTGTTTTTTGTTGTTGTTATTGTTTTGTTTTCTTTTGTTCCTTTGTTTTGCTCTGCCTTGTTTTTGTGCATATTATGATCTCTGCAGGTCTATCTAGATAAGATAGTCTGGATAAACAATCTGGAGGAGAAAACAATGGGACTGAGAGTTCTGAGGGTTCTGAAGGGACAAAGAAGAGAGGGAGGTGGGGGAAAGGAAGTGGTCTTAATCAACCCAGGGACAACAGAGCAACAACTGATACAAAATTGGTGGCAAGGAGGGTGTCAGAGGCCTGGTAGGGCTTGATCAAAGGTAATGTAACTAAGAGGAATTACTGAAACCCAAATGAAGGCTGAGTATGATAGTGGGACAGGGGGGAAATAAAAAGAAATAGAGGAAAGAACTAGGATGAGGAAATACATCTATGTGCATATATTTATAGATTTAGCATTAAGGTAGCAAAGTTAGACCTCCACTCACATACTCCCTCAATGCAAGAACACTTTGTTCTATTAAACTGGCTTTCCATGAGGCTCACCTTCCCAACACAAATACTGAAGACAAATGATTGCATAAGCAAATGTGGTGAAGAAAGATGATGGTGCCCAGCTATCAAAAGATATAGTGTCTGGGGTCTTAAAGACTTGAAGGCAAACAAGCGGCCATCTAGCTCAGAAGCTACAAAGCCCACATGAAAGAAGCACACCAGCCTGTGTGATCATGAGGTGTCGAAGAGATCAGGTAGCAGACATCAAATCAAAGAACAAAAATAATCACATCATTGTGAATTAGGGAGACTATGGAGTGGGGACCAAAAGCCCATCTGTAGGCAACCGGACATCCCCTTACAAAAAGGATTGCGGGAAAGAGACAAACCAGTAAGGGTGCAGTGTAGCAACGCTGAAATATACAACTTTCCTCTGGTTCTTAAATGCTTCCTCTCCCCCCCCCCCCCACCAACCTTACGCACATACTATGGTGATTCCAATTCTATTTTACGAATCTGGGTAGACCAGAGGATGTACATGGGTACAGATAACATCTGGAAACATGGAACCCATGACAAATGAATTCTTTAGGACCAGTGGTGAGAGTGGCAATACTGAGCGGGTGGAGGGAAGGTTGGGTAGAAAGGGAAAACCAATTACAAAGGAGCTACGTATAACCCCCTCCCTGGGTCATGGACAACAGAAAAGTGGATGAGGGGAGACATCAGATAATATAAGACAGGACAAGATAGTAATAATTTATAAATTATCAAGGGTTCATTAGGGAGGCAAAGGAAGGAAAAAATGAGTTGATAACAAGAACTCAAGTCGAAAGCAAGTGGTTTGAGAATGAGGGCAACAAATGTACAAATGTGCTTGACATGTGATGTATATATGGATTGTGATAAGAGTTGTATGAGCCCCTAATAAAGTGATATTTTTTTAAAAAAAGAAACCCTCTTTAAAGCAAACACGTTACTATGAACATTAAAGATTGACTGCTTTGGAGACTATGTAGGATCACCCATAGACCCAATAAGGTAGAATAGACCCAATAGTAGTGAACTGTTGTTTTAATTCTCTAATGACTACGCTTTTTTTTCAAATGCTTATTGTATATTTGCATGTCTTTTCTTGGTGAAGTATCTATTCTAGTTCTTTGCCCATTTTTATGGATTGGAGTTTTAGTCTTTTTGTTGTTGACTTTTAATGATTCTTTATATATTTGATATATGATCCTTTATCAGATATCTGGTTCCCAGATCTTTTCTCTCGTTCTATAGGTACCTCTCGTTATAAAAATTCCTTGGATAAACAGGCATTTTTATTTTTATTTTGATGAGGTACACACATCTGATTTTGAGTATTACAAAAAAAAATGAGGCAGTTTAGAAATTCCCACCAGCTTTCAATCAAATCGTTTACTAAAGCAGACAGTTTCTTCAAATAGCACATTAAACTCTGAGAATAGGCTTTCTTTCTTTTGAAGAAAAATCTCTTTTAAAAACCAAGTAGCAGCACTGGGTAGCACCCATGACCACGAGAGACAGTGAAGCCCAAACACACACACACACACACACACACACACAACCAGTAGATTTTTTTGGAAATATTTGATTTCCACCTAAGTTTTTTTTTTTTTAAATACTTATTATCTCTTGAGCTCAGTCAGGAAAGCAATGTTGTAGAGATGAGAGCCGTCTATCTCTCAGAAGGTATCACACACCAGGACTCACTCAGAGCCCCATGTGAGTAGAAAAGCCAGCCATCTGTGTCTACTTTCTTTATTTAAAACATATCTTAAACAGATTAAGACACTACCTGCCAAGAGGGTATATATCCTTTCGAAGCTCTGACCATGAAAACCACAATCTCTCCTACCAGGAAAACCCAGGGATGGAAGTCTTTATTATGTGGTTGGTTTTATATAAATATAACAAAAGTTGGCATTCTTACTGTTTCTAGTCCCCAAACCCAGTGGCATTAATTATATCCACAGTGCTGTGCATTTTCACCACCTTTGGCTTCCAAAACGCTTTCTCCTCCAAACATAAATGCTGTATGTATTTAATGTGAACTCACAGGGAGCAAATTTTATTTCTAAGCAGCTTTTGATCATGAAACATTCCACACATTGATATAATTAAATCAAAATTGCATAAGGAACGCCAGGAAATCCTGACCCAGCTTAGAACAATTATCTACTTGTTGCCAATCTTCTTGTTGATAATTTGCTTTTACCATCCCTATGTCTGTTCACTTTCTACCAGTCTGCTGATGATTTAGAAGTAAACCTGAGACACCTTGTCCTGTCATCGGTAAATATTTCAGTGTGCCTTTC
The DNA here is from genome assembly GCA_004026705.1 of Nesogale talazaci. Taxonomy (NCBI): domain Eukaryota; kingdom Metazoa; phylum Chordata; class Mammalia; order Afrosoricida; family Tenrecidae; genus Nesogale; species Nesogale talazaci. Next base: position 135,785 of record PVJH01002720.1, on the reverse strand, counting down.
TAAGAGATAAAGTAAAAAGTGAACTTACTGCCATAGAGTCGAATCTGACTCAGACGCACCCTGTAGGACTGGCTAGAGCAGTGGTTTTCTGAGATGTAATTCTTTATGGAAGAGGAATGTCTCATCACCTTTCTTCTGCTCTCAGATATAAGGCTTTCTTAAAAACAAATCTAGTATACTTATCAAGGTCAACACTATAGACTAAGTTAGCTTAGTCTATAGTGCTATCAAATTGCTGTTAAAGAGCTACTTGAATTTCTTGGTGAGATTCATTCAGTTCACAACCAGTTTCCAATAGCTATGACAAATCAGCTTCTCTGGGAATCCGAATGTCTAACCACAGAGGCAAGGACCTGTAGAACTTGGCACAGGACATACCACTTCAGCTGCTCACTTTAATCAGAACCGTTTGATTCTGTTTATTTAAAAAACTCAACACAAGTGGTTTCCTAATTGGGCTCAGCTGCCAGTTTATTAAATTCTTCCTGTTATGGTTCTTGGCTAATTTGCCAGGGAATTATCTCTCTTCACATTTTGAACATTCAGACGCTCTTTGAACTTTAAAATCCCCTTCAAACAGACGTTCTTTTTCACTCGACTATTAAAATACATATCCTCAGTGGTTTCATTAATGCTCTATCTTTGCTTGTTTAGCACATATCAAATGCTGACATACCAAGATATTTAGTAATGTTATCATCAATATTTCTCATGTGGCTTAATAAAAATAGATTGTGTGTGTGCGTGTGTGTCTATACAGAAATGATAAATAAGAACTTTCATTTTAGCCTGAAGTATTGATAGCTCTTGCTTATTTGTTTGCAAAATAAAAATCATCATTATTCCAAATTCTATTGCCATATGATACTTTTTCATATACAGATGATTTTATTGGGAGCTTTTACAGCTCTTACAACAATCCACACATCAGTTGTATCAAACACATTTGTACATATGTTGCCATCATCATTTTCAAAACATTTTCTTCTACGTGAGCCCTTGGTATCAGCTCCTCTTTTTTCCTTCTCTCTCCTACCTTCTTACCTATATGACCCCTTGATAATTATAAATTGCTATTATTTTCATATCTTACACCATCCTCTCCCTTCATCCACGTTTCTGTTGTTCATCTCTCTCAGGTTGGGGGGTGTTATATGTTAATCACACTGATTGATCACTCTTATGGTATTGCTTTTCCCGTTACTGTTCCTGAGAGGGTTATCTGTCCTGGATTCTGTGTGTCCAGAGAGCTTTTATCTGTACACGCTCTGGTCTAGTCATATCTGTAAGGTAGAACAGAAGTCATGATAATGGGACGGTGGGTGGGGGTGGGCGGGAAGGAAGTATTAGGAAACTAGAGAAAAGTTATGTTTCATTGGTGCTATACCGCGATGTGACTGGCTCATCCTTTCTTGTGACCTTTCTGTGAAGGAATGTCCAATTGTCTTCAGATGGGCTTTGGGTTTCTCCTCCACCCCACCTTGTTTGCATTGATATGGTTGGATATTTCCAGTTCTCTGATGCTTGATGCCTGATCCCCTCAACACCTCATGAGTTGGTTCATGCTGCAATAGTTCGCGGCAATCATGAAGTTGAAAGTTCTTATATGTAGAAATAAATATGTCCTCCTAGGGCTGCACTGTTACTCTTTCCCTGCCTTGCCTGACCATTCTAACACCGCACATATTCTGACATCACACCTCTCTTTTTTCCATTACCTCCAAGTCCTACAAATGGAATTCCCCAAACTGGTTAAGCACTTGATAAGCCAGTGTGCTGTCATGCTAGCGGAGGTGCTAGTTGCTCCGTAATTTGTCAATCTTGGAGCTAGATCATTTCAACCCCAGTTGGGCTTTCAAAAAAAAGACTTCCAAGTACACAATGTTCTGATACAAAACATGCAGACTTTAATGCTCAGAAGATGATATTAAAATCTCTTCTAGAACCCAAACCAAACCAAACCAAACTCACTGTCATTGAGTCAATTCCCACTCATGGAACTCTTGGAAAACAGAAAACCCCCCCACCCCCAAGTGAGTGATACTACACTCTGGAGGTGCTGAGTGGTGCAAGGACACACGGAAGTGCACCCCTACACTTTATCCCAGATTATGGCGTACGGGACACATATTTTTAATTGCTGAGTAATTTTTTTTCTGCAAAAGGGGCACTAGGAAAATAGATTTGGGAACCTGTGGTTTCAACCTTCCAATCTGGCTTGCTCATTTGCTATGGTCAGCAAAATGTATACCGTCCTATTCACTGAGTTCCTGAAAAGAGATATTTCAGACTTGGTTTCTGTTTCTCACGGAATACATTGAATACACAATCTTGCTATTGTTAATGTACAAAACAGTGGATGTCGCTAATACCTATGAGCAAATGTTTATGCTGTGACACAAAATGTCATTTGCGGCCTGAGCCCCGGAGGCAGAGTGCTAGAGTGTGGGACTGCGGCCCACTGGTTTGACGGTTCAAATCCAGCAGCAGCTCTCCAGGAGCAAGGCTGGGCTTCCCACTCCCACCAGACGGCAGTGATGCCCACTCCCCCAAAACAAAACAAAACAATACAAATGTAATTTGCAAACCAGTGAATTATTTCATGTGGCTCTTCTTGCTATAGCCCCTGTTATTAACACCAGACAACTTTCATTTATCTGATGGGTTTGGTAAAGAAGTAGGCAGGAGAGTGGAGGGGATGTGAGGGACAGATGAAACATAGTGAATGGGTTGTATGTTACAGCTGTGAGTGCATGTTGATGAACGGGGAAGGAGAGTGTAAATGGAGCCAGGTACACCAGTAACTGGTGAGAATGGTTTCCTTGTGTAACTGAGCAAGGCTCAGAGGGAGAAGCTCCGAAGATTCAGCCTTTTCTCTTTTTCTTAATTAAAATATCATTTTATTGGGGGCTCTTACAACTCTTATAACAATCCACACATCACTTATATCAAGTATATGTGTACATATATTGCCACCATTCTTTCCTAGACGTTCACTTTCTATTGTCCCTCGTGATTCCTTGGTAAATGAGAAATTATTATTATTTTCATATCTTACACTGACCACTGTCTCCCTACCCCCACGGTTTCTGTTGTTCAATCACCTGGAAGTGTGTGTGTGTGTTTGTGTGTTTATATATGGATCGTTGTGTTCAGTTTACTCTTCCTCTCCTCTTCTCTCCACCTTCCCCCTACCCTTCTGGTATCGCTATTCCCATCCCTGTTCCTGGATTCCATATGTCGTGAGCTCTTATCTCTTATCTGTACATGTGCACATGCTCTAGTCTAACCTGAAGTGAAAGGCAGGACTGGGGTCAAGATAGTGGGGGTGAGGAAATCTCAAGGAACCAGAGGAGGATTGTGTATTTCTTCAGTGCTTTGATGTGCTCTGGTTGACTCATCCTATCTCTGTGGCCCTTCTGTGAGAGGATGTACCATTGTTTACAGATGGGCTTTGGGGCTTTGCTCCAACCCACCCCATACTCAAATATATGATTTTTTTGTTTGTTATGAGTCTTCTGATGCCTGTTACCCAATCTCGTTGACACCTCATGATCACATCGGGTGGTATACTTCTTCCACGTGGGCTTGTTACTTTTCTGCTAGATGACCTCTTGTTTAGTTTTAAGCCTTTATGACTCCAGATGCTATATCTTTTGATAGACAAGCATCATCCACTTTCTTCACCACATTTGCTTATGCACCCATTTTGTCTTCAGTGATTGTGCCAGAAGAGTGAACAACACAGAAAGCCAGGTTATTGGAACAAAGTATTCTTGCATCAAGGGAAGGTATGAGCAGAGGTCAGAAGTCTGTCCACCACTTCAGTGTATTGCCATGTAAATATATGTACCTAGATGAGTACCTCTATTTTTATGAATTTGTGTATTTACATGTGTACACGCTGATACCTATACCTTTATCCATAGCCCCACCATCATGCTTGCCCTTCTTCTGCCTCTTAGTATTCCTCTCAGCTAGATTGCTGTTGCTCCAACACCCCCTGAATTTCTATGTCCTCCTTGTTATTGCTTTTCATTCCCTAGTTGTTCCTCTGTCTATGGCATTGTTTACTCACTGCTCCCTTCTCCCCTCCCCGCCCCCCACTTCCTTCTCCAAGTCCCTTTGGGACTGTTGGTCCTATTGTTTTCTCCTCGAACTTGTTTCCTATGCCTATCTTATATAAGTAGACAAACCAGCAATAACATAGGCCAAACAAAAACTAGCAAAAAAACAGAAAAAGAAAAAAAAATACATAATTCCAGGTCTTTCCACTGACCTTTTTGACTATCTCTCCACTGATCAGGGGGAATTCCAAGAGCTGCTGTTCCTAGCCTGGAGTCTATTTTGGGGACTTATCTGGAATTTTGAGGATTGGCTTTGCTCCCATTGCTGATCTGTTATGTTCTCTCCTTGGTTTGCCCTGCTAGGGAAGATTCAGACTTGACTAACTACCCAGAGTGTGTCTCCAGTATTATCCTCCATTGCATATGCTCCAGTAAGGAGAAAACATGTCTTGAGCTGTTGTTGACCCTACAGTCCTCTCTGTCCTCTCTGTACCATAGCAGCTCCGTGCAGGAATGTTGTCCTCCAGTCTTGGTGTGTTGATATAGGGTCTAGATCAACCATCCCTCTCTCTTTTTCTTTCTTGGTTTCCTTCCATGTGGGCATGGTAAGCCATCCCCTCTCCCCAACCTCTATATTAAGTGTTGTTCTCTGTAGCACATGGTTCTAGGGAGGGGATAAGTTTGTCTCTGATTGGGACTGGCCCAGTAGCCCTGTCTTTCCATGCATGTCTCCTATGGTTGCGTTGCCCTAATGGTTAGTGCGCCATGGGGTCTGCAAGTACCCTCTCAGTTCTGTGGAGACATATCCCATAAACTTCCCCTGGGTGGCTTAGTGTCCTGCTTTTCCCATGCCATCATTTCCCTTCACCCCAGTTTTCCTCTACCACTACTCCCTTTACCCCTTATTTGTGTTGGAATAACATATAGCTCCTTGAGTTCAGTCTGACCTCTACCTAACTGCCTATACCTCAACCCGTAAAATGTTAAATAAGTGGCTTTTCCTTTACAGCTACTATGCTGATTATATTTACCTCAGGGGGTTCATGATGTACTTGTCCCTTTGTGATTGACTTCACTAAACACAATTTAGTCCAACTCTTCCCATGAAATGATGTGCTTTATGTGATCGTCAGTGCTTTTTAGAGATGTGGCACTCCCTTGTGTATATGTGCCAGAGTTTACTAATATACTCATCTGTCGATGGAAATTTAGGTTGTTTCCAATTCTTTGCAATTGTGAATTGTGCCGAAATAAACATTGGAGTGCAAACAACTGGTTGTGATTTATTTCTTATGCCTTCTTCTGGGTATATGCCCAGAAGAGTTAGCTGGGTCTTAAGGTATCTTAGTTTCTATTTGTTTTAAATATCGTCAGATCACTTTCCACAGAGGCTATACATATCTAAACAACGATCACCAATGGAGGAAAGTTCCTGTCCTGCCACATCCACTCTAAAACTTTTTGCTCTCTGATTTTTTGATTTGGGATATCTTCAAGTGTGTTAGATGCTATCTCATGGTTGTTTTAACTTGCATTTCTCTGATGACTAATTTTCTCATATATTTATTGGCCATTCCAATCTCCTCCCTAGTGAATTTTCTTTTCAAGTCTTTTGCCCACCTCCTTAGGTGGTTAATTATTTTTTTCTTTTTGCAAGCTAGAGGACATTGTAGATTTTAATAAGCACATTTCTGTGTGTCATTGCTAAAACTTCTCTCCCAGGCTGTGACATCTCTTGGTGAAGTCTTTCTGTGCATGCAGGTGTTTTATTCTTAATAAATTGCACTTATTGATTTCAGTTTTACTTGTGTATATACCCTTCCCTATTGCAGTTTGCCTACGTGTTCCCTGAGCCAAGGTTCTTAGGTTTGTCCTGATTCCTTTGTTGATGATCCTGATAATTTGGGGTTTTATTTCTAGGTCTGTGATGCACTTTGAGTTTGTTCTTATGCATGGGATGAGTTAAACACCTAGTTTCATTTTTCTATTGTTAGATATTCATTGTTTCCAGTACTACTTGCTAAAGAAGACACCTGTCTTCCCCTTGATGCATTTGGGGCTCTTGCTGAAGATCAGTTGTCTACATGCTGATGGTTTTATTTCTGGGTTTTCCATTGGTGTATCTATCATTATACCAGTACCATACTGTTTTGACCACTGTGACTGGGTAGTTAGTACGGTTAAAGTCAGGTAAAGTGAGCCATCTGATTTTGTCCATCTAGAGGAGTTCTCTGCTAATTCTAGGCTTCTGCCCTCTCCATGTGAAATTGGTGGTCAGTTTTTCCAATTCCTTGAAGAAGGTTGCTGGTATTTGAATTGAGATCATTAACTTGCAAAGTGCCTTGGGTAAGATTGATGTCTTTATGAGTATGGGGTATTCTTGCATTTGCAGAGGTCACTTTGAATTTCCTATAGCAGCTTCCTGCACTTTCCCCTGTATTTATTTTTTGGGGCTAAATATATCCCTTGATATTTCTATTTGTTCTTGGCTATTGTGAAGGGTACTCCTTCTTAATCTTCTCTTCCATGGACTTGTCTGATGTACACAGCAAGCCAATAGACTTCTGTTTGCTGATCTTTTATCTTGCCACTCTTCTATATTCCTTTCTTGCTGTCAGCACTCCTGTTGTGGAGATTTTGAGATTTTTCAATGTATAATATCATGTCACCTGCAAATAGTGTAGTTTTGCCTCCTCTTCTCCCTGTTGAATACCTTTAATGTCTTTTGACTATCATATGTTGTGAGCTAGGATCTTCAGTATGATGTTGAATAGAAGTGGGGGCAAGAGGAATCGTTGTGGTATTAGTGGTATTTTTTCCAGTGGTATTAGTTTCATCTTTTCTCCACTGACGATGATGTTGGCTGTTGATTTTTCATAGATAGTTTGTATTAACGAGAAATTTTCCATCCATTCCTGTCTTCTTGAGAGTCTTAATTAGGAATGGGTGTTTGATGTGAAATGCATCTATAGATATTATGTGATTCTTAGACTTTTTCTTATCAATATAAAATATTGTTGGATTTTTGGATGTTACACCTTCATTACACTCCTGGAGTGAATCCCACTTGATCATGGTGGATAATGCTGTCTCCTGTAGTGCTATGGGTCCGTGAAGGACATCGTGCCTTGTGGTGGGGCTACGCTATGGTCCTCCCTGTGCATTGGCTCCTCTGAGCAGGAACAGCTTGGGGCTTGGTGGGCCAGGAGGTGTTCCACTTTCTCTCCTTCCCTCTTTATTTGCTTCTATGTGCTCTGAACAGAAGCGCCCCTCTCCCTGAGTTGTAGCTTCAGTGCTGTCCTCTGAAGTTCACAGAGATAGATTTTCATAGTACTTTGTGATTTTTTTTTAATCTCTTTGGGATCCATTGTGATTTCCCCTGTTTCATCCCTTATCCTGACTATTGATGTTTGCACTTCCTTTTTTTGGTTAGACTTGCCAGTAGTCTGTCAATTCTGCTGATCATTTCAAAGAACTAGCTTTTTGCAGTACAATTTTTTTTGCATTGTTTTCTTGCCTTTCACTAACTCAACTCTGCCCTGATTTTTTATTTATTTGCTTTTGCTATTGCATGGGTTGTACTGTTGACTGTGTTGTAGTTGCGGGAGGTTTTGTGATATTTATGTATGCATATATTGCTATCAAGCTAACTCTGGTAACTGCTATCCCATAGGTTTTGATACATTGCATTCTCATTCTCATTAGTTTCCTGAACCTTCCTAAGCTCTCTAATCTGGGCCAGTACCCATTCATGTCATAGAAGATCATTATTCATCCTCCAATTGTTTGCCCTTTTTTGTCTGGTTGTCCTTTTATTGGTCTCCAGCTTTATAGAGTGGTGATCTGAGAAGGACATCTAAATAATAACTATGTGTTTGAATTTACTCCAGTTCAACTTTTGCCCCAACATGTGGTCTATGTTAAAAAATGAGCCATGTGCACTCTAAAAGAATGTGAAATGGAAAACTCTATAAATGTTTACCAGGTCCAGTTGCCTAATTGTAGCCTCCTTGCTAAGCTTCTTTCCTAGTGATCTATGTTTCCCCGATAGCAGTGTATCACTATCACTTACAATGATTGTTGAATCTGTGTGGCGGTCATGTACTTATGTTAATTTCATGATTGGGATGTAGGGGTGGAGTCTAGCCTATAATCTAGAGATAGCCATTGAGTAGCCAATGAGGCCTCCGTGTGGGTATGGCTTTCTCCTGAGACTTTTGGGAAATCTTGTGATATTTCCCTCGTGGAGATGAGAAGCTATCTCCCCAGGTGTTGGGAGTTACTTTGAGAGACAATGAACTATGGTCAAGACAAGATGGCATCGTCTGAGGAGCTGAAGGAGCCGGAGGAGAAGCCACATGGCCTTGCCCTGATGGAGCCAGGCCTCTGAAGTTGGAGAGACCTCCAGCAGACCCCTGCCAGCACTGAGTTGCTTCTATCACCATTGGATGTTGTTGATAGACCCCGAGCCCTGGAAGTGAGGAGTCATGAGGGGACCTCTGTCAGCAATGGGACTCTGTACCCACTGGCCTGTGACTTCATGAGTGGGAGGGAGACATTATAGACTTGTATCATACATCTGAGCTAATATCGAACTTATGGCTATGAACTGAACTGGTTTGGGATATTTTCTCTATGTCCCATTCCTCTTGTATATATACCATACCCTTATATCCATATGTGTGGCTATGAACTTGTTCCTCTAGTCTACCCAGACTAACATAAAAATGTGATTTATTTTTTCATTTTTTGAATAGTTTGATGAATGCTACAGGTCTCTTATTAGGCACATATATGTTAATTATGGTCAATGGTTCCTGGTCTCCTGATCCTGTATTATATAATGCCCCTCCTTGTCTCTTGTTATGGTCTGCACCTTGAGGTTAATTTTTTGAGAGATGAGGATTGTAACCCTGGCTTTTTTAAAGTTCCCATTTGCCTGGTATATTTTCTGCCTGCCTTTTATTTGTAGTCTCTTTTTGTCTGTGAGTTTAAGATGTGTCTCTTTCAGGCAACAGATTAATGGGTTATGTTTTCTGATCCAGTCTGTTAATCTTTACCTTTTAATTGGTGAATTAAGGCCACTGGTTTTTATTATTATGATCTGTGTGTGGATTCACTACTGCCATCTTGTATCTTTTGTGTTGAGTATTTTCCTATCTCTCTTCATATCAGTGTGCTGTGCTTGAATATATGCTTGGGGGGAGAGGTGTCTTCTTGCCCCTTTTTCCACTGAGATCATGTTGTCTTGGTAATTGTTATTGGACCACTGACTTCTGGATGGAGTTGGGCAATATGGTGTCCTGCTTGTGCTTGGTGCATGTTTGTCTTCTGATCATAATGAGTCAGCAAGTATTTTCCACAGAGTTGGGTGTCTTAGATGTGTTCTTTGAGTTTTTCTTTGTCCTGAAAGACTTTTACCTTGTCGTCTATCTTCATAGATAGTTTGGCAGGATAGACAATTTCCAGGCAGGCATCTTTTCTTTCAGCTTTCCAGAAATGTTATTCTATTCTCTCCTGTTTTTCATGGTTTCTGCTGATAAGTCTAAACATATTCTTTCCTAAGCACCATTGTATGTGACTGCCTTTTTCTTTTGCTGCCCTTAACATTTTTCTCTTTTTCATCAAAGTTGGATAATTTAACTATTATATGCCTTGGCGACTTTTCCCAGGAAATTACTCTAATTGGGGATTTCTCTGCTTCTTGTATGAGTGCCTGATTCTCTTTCATTACCATAGGAAAAGTTTGCTTTCATAAATTCACTCATTAATTTTTTCCTGACTTCTTCACTGTGCCTTATTCTGGTAGACCAATTATTCAACTATTGTTCCCCTTCATAGCATCTGTCATTGACCTCAGGTTTTCTTCTGCCTCTTTGATTACCTTGTTTGACGGTCTTTCCTATTTGTTGAAGTCTGCCTGATTGTCCTTAAGATCACTGGTACAATTCATTGTCTCTTCTAGCCTGTTCGTGAGATCCATGGTCTTGTGTTTTGCTTCTGTTACCTCATCCATTAGCTCTTGTATTTCTCTTTTTTTTTGTGGGCATCACTGCCTCTGGTGGTCGTGGGTGCCACTCAGTGCCGCTCCTGAGAGCTGCCGCTGGATTTGAACCACCAAGCCCGCGGGCCACAGTCCTGCACTCAACCACTTATGCCACTGGGGCTCAGCCCTGTATTTCTCTTTTGTGCATGGACTTTATCTCTTCTTTTTTTTTTATTTATTTATTATTTTTTTATTTATCGCTTCTATTGTGACCTTCATCTCCTCTATCATTGCGTCCTTATTCCATGTTACATCCCTCATCTCCTGTATTACCCCAAGCAGCGTTCTGAAGATTTCTTTTTGTGGCAGATCTACATCTGATTTTTCTATGAGCGTGGTTAGCTCCACTGTTGTGTTTTGTCTTTCTTATTTTCTTGTTGAGTGTGGTGTGTTATTCTGCTGTTTGTGTGCTGTATTTGGAAGAACTATGTCCTATGTTCCTAGGAAACCAAGAATCCCTGAGGTCTTTCTCTGTGTATCTGATATGAGTATTTTAGAGGGCTGCCTGTGGTCTACTATGGTGGTGGGTTCAATTGCTATGTAGGCAGGGTGCCACGGTGACTCAGTGACTGATACTTTTGGGGGCCTCAGAGATTGGAGTGAGGCTGGGGATTGTAGGTATGCCCCTGGACCGAGTTGGGGCAGGCCTGCAGCTTGGCTGCAGTCTGATCTGGGCTCTCAGGCCATGATCTCCAGCGTTATGTTAAAAAGCCTAGACTGTGCTCTGGAGTTTATCTCTGGCAACCGTGTATGTTAAGGGATGCTAACTCTGGCTATAGAATTTTGGAACCTTACTATGAGAGTTGCACAAAGGACCACAGCCTCACTGTGAATTTTAATCGTTTTTACAAAGAAAAATATTTCCTCTTTTTATAATGGTCATGTGGCTTGCCCTGGTATCGGGGTTGTGCTGTTGCCCAGAGGAAGGGGGACCAGCTTAATAGAGAGGGTTTGGGGGTAATTGGATCTGAATTCACCCCTGATATCTTCTTGTGTCCCGCCTGGCTCTATCCAGTTGTGCTCTGTAGAACCATGTTCCATCACAGATAAATATCCCGGTGGCTCTTCAATTGCTGCACATAATTATTTAATTATCTATCGTTACCCATGCTGGCAGGAAAGGAGCTGGGGAAATATGGGAAGGGGATGGATGATATCGTTGCCCCTTCCTTGCTGGGATGGGGTGTTGCAAAGCCCTAGACTGCAGGTACAGGGAAGCTAGCACTACAGGGAACGCTGTTGCGAGGTTTTATGGCTAGTTCTGGGAGACTCTCTGTGAGTCTCAGATTACGACTATTTTTATATAGCAGTCTGGGGAAATTACTGCTTGATGCAGGACTAGGGCACAGGAAAGGGTGACAGACACTGTTCTTCTAAACCAGGTGTGGGGTTAGCAGAGCCCGAAGGCAGACACAGTGAACTTAGAGCAATTTAGTGCATTCTTGAATTGCCTCATGGATGAACTCAATGGGGGGGGGGGGTCTGAACCAAACTCTCATACACCATGTCTATTTTTAGCACCCAGCCTCTTAGTATTGGTCTCCTTACCTCTTGTCTAGCAGCAGGAGCACTAGGTGGGTGATTCTACCTGGATACCATCTTGACTATTTAAACTGTGTTATATAGATATTGCCCGAGAGACTGAGAATCAGGACTATCTTATTCACTCTTAAGACAACATTCCCCAGAATCTCTTGTACCTTCAAGTCCTCCAGGATCCTTGACATCCCGCTTTGCACATGTGCTTTGTCAGAGAGCTCACTTCACTGCCTTTCAGATGATGTTCTCCCTCACTTAGGAGCATCTCATAAAAGTCCTCAGTGCTGCCTCTATCCCTGATCAATGATATTCTTTCTCTTGGTAAAGATAAGAATTGGAAAGCTTTGTTTCTGTAACAGGTTCATTATAATGGCCATCCTCCAGATGGGTATAAAATGAGCCATCACAGATGCAGGAGGGGGGAGTTCACTACCAGAGATGGAGAGAGAAGAGCCACTAGAGGAGCACTTTACTTGGACCCTTAGATTATGTACAAAGCTTCAGCAGTCACCTTTGGCCTCTGAAGTGTGGTGGAGGAGCAGCAACAGCAAAGCCAGCAGATAGTGTGAGACAAACAAGTGGACTCTCTAGCCCACAGAAGAAGTAAAGTGGTTCTTTGGGGCAGGGGACTGCCTCATGGGTGTCTCTGGACACTTAATTAGGGGAGCTTGGTATGCTGGCTCATGGAGCTGTAGCTGATTGCCTTCAAATTGAGGCTTATAATGCAATGACATCTCTTTGGGCACTTACTGACAGTTCCAACAGAACTCTGTGACAGGACCAGAGCAAGGCAAAGATCAGGCCAGAGAAGCTAAGGGTCAGAGAGAGACCTGCCTGTGGGCACAGCAGGGAAAAAACTGACTTGGTTAGAGAACCATATCCAGAGTGTGGCAGTCACATGCTTTTGTTAATTTTATGATTGAAATGTAGGGGTGGAGTCTAGCCTGTTAATCTGGAGATAGCCATTGAGTAGTCAACAAGGCGTCTATGTAGGCATGGCTTTCTCCTGAGACTTCTGGGAAATCTCGTGATATTTATCTTGGGAAGATGAGAAGCTATTTTCCCCAGTTGTTGGGAGTTAGTCTCAGAGACGATTAATCATGGACAAGATAAGATGGCAGTGTCTGAGGAGCTAGAGGAGCCACACGACTTTGCCCCGATGAAGCCAGACCTCTGAAGCTAGAGAGGCCATGTGGAGTCGCCTGCCAGCGATGAGTTGCTTCTGCCACCACTGGATGCTGTTGATGAACCCTGAGCCCTGGAAGTGAGGAGCCATGGGGAGACCCCTGCCAGCACCGGGAACCTGCACCCACTGACCTGTGACTTTGTGAGTGGGAAGGAGACATTATAGACTGGTATCGGGCATGTGTGCTAATATTGGACTTATGACTTTGAACTGGACTGGGTTGGGATGCTTTCCCAGTGTTCCATTCCTTTTGTATATAAACCCTTTCCTTATATCCATATGCATGTCTATGAAATTTGTTCCTCTAGTCTACCTGGACTAACACACTGAGCATTTCTCATTAAAGGAGGTCAATTGTGATCCTCACACCATTTTATTCACATACATACAACAGCGTTTCGACGAGTTTTTGGAAAAATTGAATTAAAAAGTAACTTATTTTTCCATGAACTTTTGAAATGCACACATAAATTAACAGGCTCTGAAATATATAGGGTACTAGAAACAGCAGTTTTTCAAGATCAGTCATTGTGCTGTGGCCCTAATTTTCCTCTGATCTATATTTTATTTTGTCTTCATTCTTTTTCCCTTGGTGACATTTTAATTTTTCTACCTAGGACGTGATGAACACGGTTCTGAAAAGTCAGCTGCAAGGAAACACTGTGATTGCAAATGAGAGGATGGGTGTGGCAACTTCAGATTGACTGCCACTGAGGGTCTTGTGGTCCGCATCCACAAACCCAGGGTGCCCTGGGCAGGATGGGACAGGACAGTGTAGTGCAGACTCGGGCAGGAGGGGCAAGAAGGACCAAGCATAACAAGAATTGCTGCTGAGCATGAGTTTATTGGCTGGTGACCTCACACTGTTTTTTGATAAAGCTGATCAGCCCATTGGTAGAAGAATCATGAGAGGTCACTAGGGTCCTGCCCTTAAGCTCAGGTTCAATTTTCTTAGCCTATTGCTTCCCCAATTCCATTCCCCACTGGTCAAAGCTGTTGATGTCCCAGATGGTGCCCTGAATGAAGATCTTGTGTTCACACATCGGGATCAAGGCTCTGAGCATGAACAGCATGAGCTTGATGAATACAATGGAATTGGTTGGGCGATTTCCTTCAAAGACCTTGTGAAGCAACAGCTTCTCAAGTTCCTCCAGACTCTTTCCTGAAGCCTAGAGCTCCTTCCAGGCCTCTTCTGGGGTTTTTTTCTTCATCAGAGCCTCAGTCTGGGCTAAGGAGTTGGCCAGAGGATCTTTTGATGGAACCCCTTCCGGATGGTGTTTTGGGTCTGGACCAGGATAAGGAAGTCATAGGGTATCATCCTCTTACCTTGGTGGATAAGCTGGTGGATAATGCTGGTCATTGGTCCCTGGCTCTCCCTACAAAATAGGACCCAGCTGGTAGTCCATACAGGTGCCAGTCTTGGTGATATACTTCCCAGTGGCCTTCCCATCATCCTGTTGGAAATAGGCAGCAAAGCAGTGCAGGTACTGGTCATAGGGCATCAGGCTCTGGGTCTCACATCCAAAGATATTAATGTACCAGATGCTCAGAAGAGCCAGCAAGACAGGGGCATTCTTCTCCAAGGGAGCAGTACAGAAGTGCTGGTCCATCCAGTGAGCCCCTGACAGCAGCTGCTCAAAGTTGTCAAAACCGATGGGCAGGACAATGGAGAGTCCGATGGCTGATCACAGCGAGTACTGTTCTCCCACCCAATCCCTGAACTCAAACATGTTTTCAGGGTATATTCCAAACTCCTTAATTTTTGTCATGTTGGTAGACATGGCAACTGCAGAGGGATCCTTTGCTGACAGGAGGAACCACTCCTTTACTGTCTCATCATTCTTGAGGGACTCTTGGGTGGTAAAGGTTTTGGAGGCAATGATGAACAAGGAGGTCTCAGGGTTCAGGGAAGCTAGGGTTTGGGTAATTTGGATCCCATCAATGTTAGAGACAAACCAGGCACCTGCAGAGTAGGACTTTAGGGCTTCTGTCACCATGAGGGGTCCCAGGTCAGAGCCACCAATGCCTATGTTGACCATGTCTGAAATGGACTTGCCTGGGTAGCCCTTCCAATCACCACTGCAGACACGCTCAAAAAAAGACTTCATGTTGTCCAGGACCCTGTTGACCTCCACCATCACATCCTTGCCATCCACCAGAATGATTGTGTTGGACCGATTCCTCAGCGCCACATGCAGTACTGCCCAGCCCTCAGTGAAGTTGATCTTCTTGCCACTGTTATCCCAGTCAGCCTCCATACCCCTGGACTTGGCCAGGGCCATCAGCATCTGCATAACCCTTTCTGTCACAAGGGTCTCAGAATAATCCAGCAGAATCTGCCCATGGCTGATGTCAAGGGTCAAGCTGAGGCAGTTGAAGCGGTCCTGGTCAGCCTGGAAGAGTCTGCATAGGTTGAGCTCAGAGTCATGCTGGCGGTGCCATTCCTCCAGCTTCAGGAACTGCAGTGAGCGCAGTCATAGTGGAACCAGGGGGAGGCACAGAGCACACCGGTAGGAGGAAGACGGAAGCTGTGCCTTAATATTTTTAAGTGGTTAAAGAAATTTAAATGCTAGCTTTGTCCTGAGTGATACTATCTGAAACTTAACTAATCATATATACAATATAGCTAATTAATAATAACTAATTGACTCTACAAGATGGTTAGTTAATTAATTATGTATACAATCTGCTTAATCAACTCATCATCTTGTGGAGCCCTGGTTTCAGAGTGGGTTATGCTTTGGACTGCTAATCCCAAGGTAAGCAGTTTGAACCACCAACCACTCTAAGGGAGAAAGATGAGGCTTCATACTCTTGTAAAGAGTTATAGTCTAGAATCCATAAGGAACATTTTACACTGTTCTATAAGTTGGAATCAAATTGACAGCAGTGAGGTTTTAGAGTTTACTTCAATACATACTAACATAAACACGTAATTATCAAGACAAAACTATTCATTTGTTCTTTCTCTTGAACAATTAACTCCACATAATAGAGAACTTGGAATAAGAGAAGCATTTATGGTTGGATTGGCATACAAGGAAGAACTCATGGTTCAGAGCTGGTTATCAGAGTCCTAGCAGGATGAAGAAGGCGTTTCTGTATGGGGATGCTGTAGAAATGCAGAACCAGGGTGGGGTGAGGAAAGCTGTTTGACTAGAGGTATGTGAGCATGAGCAGGGTGTGATAGTGTTCTTACTGAGTGTTGACCTGGCATGGAGAGTTGGCACTTAGAGAAGTTGTGCTACAGTATTGACTTATGTGGAGAGTCAAAATCTAATCCAGATGAAGCCATTGCCCACGTGAGAAGGGGCTTTTGCTTGGTCCACATGACCAGTAAAGAAGTGATGCAATGCTAAGTAAAGCAGACATTCCCATGCTGTGGGAGAAATGAAAAGGGAAATAATAAGGACATCAGGATCTGAGTAAGGCTTATTTAAATAGCATTTTCCATTAAATCAAACCAGGACTCTTTGAAAAAATTATTAATTTTGTCAATGCAAAGTAAGCTTCAGACATCTGGTTATTACAGAAAGTTAAGATATACTTAAGAATAATACATACAAAAAGAAATAGAGGAGAGCTAGGAGGCAAAAGGCATTTATGGAGATCTAAATACAGACATGTACACATGTAAATATATTTTTATATAACAATAAGGGAGTAGACCTATGTACCTATATTTATATTTTAAGTATCAAAGTAGCAGACAGACACTGGGTTTCTACTCAAGTACTCCCTCAATTCAAGAACACTTTGTTTTATTAACCTGGGATTCCATTATGCTCCCTTCCCAACATAATCACTAAAGGTTTGGGGTACATGGAAAATGTGATGAGGAAAGCAGATGGTTCCCAGCTCTCAAAAAATATGGCATCTGGGGTCTTAAATGCTTGAAGTGAAACAAGCAGTCATCTAGCTCAAAAGCAATAAAGTCCATGTGTTAGTCTGGGTAGACTAGAGAAACAAATTGATGGACACACATATGGATATAAGGAAAATGTTTATATACAAGAGGAATGCAACATTGAGAAAGCATCTCAGCCCAGTCCAGTTCAAAGTCATAAATCTGATATTAGCCCATATGCCTGATATCAGTCTATAAAGTCTCCTTCTGACTCACAAAGTCACAGGCCAGTGGGTGCAGAGGCCTGGTGCTGTCAGGGGTCTCCAGGTAGCTTCTCCAGCTTCAGAGGTCTGGTTTCATCAGGGTAAGCTTCTCCTCTGGCTCCTTTAGCTCCTCAGATGCTGCCATCTTGTCTTGCCGGTAGTTCGTTGTCTCAGAGACTAACTTCCAGCAACTGGGGTGATAGCTTCTCATCTCCACCAGGGAAATATCTCGAGATTTCCCAGAAGTCTCAGGATAAAGCCATGCCCACATGGAGGCCTCATTGGCTACTCAATGGCTATCTCCAGGTTAACAGGCTAGACTCCACACATACATCTCAATCATGAAATTAACATAAGCACATGACCGCCACAGTCCACTTGAAAGAAGCATACCAGCCTGTGTGATCATGACGTGTCAACAGGATCAGATATCTGACATCAATGACCCAGAACAAAAAATCATATCAATGTAAATAAGGGGGAGTGCAGAGTGGAGGCCCCAAAACCATCTGGAGACAATTGGACACCCCCTTTCAGAAGGGGTCACAAGGAAGAGATGAGCCAGTCAAATAGAGTATAGCACTGTTGAAGCGTACACATTTCCTCTATTTCTCTAATGCTTTCTTTCCTCCTACTATCATGACCCCAATTCTACCTTACAAATCCGGCTAGACCAGAGCATGTACACCGGTACAGATAAGTGCTGGAAACACAGGGAATCCAGGACAGAAAAACAATCCCTTAGGACCAATAATCAGAGTAGCCTTACCAGGAGGGGAAGGGGAAGGTGGGGGATTAAAGAGAGAACTGATCACAAGGACCTACATATAACCCCTTCCTGGAGGATGGACAACACAAAACAGGTGAAGGGAGATATCAATCCATGTTAGACATGAAAAATAATAACAATTTATAAATTATCAAAGGTTTGTGAGGGAGAGTGGAGGAGGAAGGGAAAAAAAAGAGCTGATACCAAGGACTCAAGTAGAAAGAAAACGTTTTGAGAATGATGATGGCACCAAATGTCCAAATGTGCTTGGCACAATGGGTGTATATGATAAGAGCTGAATGAGCCCCAATAAAATGATTTAAAAAATAATCCAGGCATATATTTGACTGGAATTTGTGTTAAACCCCAGAGCTTTTGTAACGAAATATCACAAACCAAATGGCTTAGAAGAACATACATGCATTATCTCAGAGTCACGGAGGGCAAGAATCTAAATCCAGGATGTTGTCAGGGAATGCTGACAACTTTGTCAGGGAATGCTGACAACTTGAAAGCTCGTCTGTTTCTACTTTGCATAGCCCAAGAGTTTTTTTTGGTCTTCTTTGCCTTATAAATACATTGAGACAGGTCACCTTCTCTAGTTCTTTCTCTCTCATGTTTTATATGACATCATTCAGATTGGATTGGGACCCATCCAATTCCAATGTGACCTCAAGTTAATGTATATTTTCATCTTTGAAGACACTGCATCCAAATAAGGTCATGCTTACAAGTACCAGGATAGGAGGGAGAGTCATTAACAACCTGTGATATGCTGATGACACAACCTTGCTTGAGGAAAGTGAAGAAGACTTGGGGTACTTAGTAGAAAAAATCAAGGGCTGCAATATGGATTACAATGTGGAATATACTGGAAACAAGAATCCTTGCAACTGGAGTGCTAAAGCAACATTGTGATAAATTGAAGTTGTTTAAGGAATTCACTTTGCTTAGATCCATAGTCAATGCTCATGGAAGCATCGGGGGGTGGGGGGGGGGAATCAAACAGTATGCCAAACTGGGCTAATCTACTATACAAAGGAAACCTCTTTAAAGCAAACATGTTACTATGACAATTAACGTGCATCAAGGTGTGGTATTTTCAGTTGCCTCCTCTGCATGTGAAAATGAGACAATAAATAAGGGAGACTAAAGAAAAATCGATGCCTTTGAATTATGGTATTGACAAACAATATTAGCTATATCACTGACTACCAGACCCAAAGCAAATTCATTGGAGTCAAGACTCACAGCATGCCCCTGTGGCCTTCTGAAACTGTAATTTTTTACAGAAGTAGAAAGTCCAGTCTTTCTCCCTCATAGCTGCTGGTGGTTTCAGACAGTAGACCATGTGGATCACAGCCCAAGATGTATGGGCTTTTCCCCCAGGGCTCCTGCCAGAAGAACAGGCAAATCTGAAAAGAAAGAAGTGCCATCACAATGTTCCTTAGCTAGGAGGATAGGAAGGCTTCATCTCCTGTATTTGGAATATGTGATCAGGAGAGAAACATTATGTTAGGTAAATAGTGGATTATTTTTTTAAAAAAGAGGAAAGCTCTCAAAGAGATAGAAACAGTGGCTAAGAATGAGCTAAAGCCGCAGCACCTGTGTGAATGGTGCAGGAGGTGTTCCAGTCTATTGTATACAGCGCTGTTATGAACCCAACTGACTTGAAGGCACATAACATCAGCAACAATTCCAAATATATTTTGGTCTTTTTTACTGTGACCTTTTGCTTTCTTCATGCATGTAGTCCTTGATGTCATTTTACAACACATCTAGTTTTCAGTCACTGGGGTTCGATATGTCAACTAAGTCTTGAAATAATCTCTGAATTCAGATGGGATAGGGCCAAGGTCTTATATTGGATCTTGTAGAACTGATTTTGTTCTTTCAGTTTCGGTTGGAATTTGCATATAGGCAATTGATGCCCTACTGTACAGTTGGTCTGTGCTTCTTACTTTCTTTTCACAACTGTAGCTGATTTCTAATGAATTCCATCCAGTGAGGTCCACGTATACACTCACTATTTGTATGGCAGAAAAAAGATATTTGCAGCAAATTATTTATTGTTATTGTAAGTTTCTATCACGTAATCTTCAATGTTATTCTTATACCTAAGGCCACATTTTCAGCTACCAATCTGCTATGGCAGTGAAAAATTTAATGTGGCTCTTTATAAAATTTTTAAAAATCATTTTATTGGGAGGCTCTGACAAATCTTATAATACTGCCTCATTCAATAGTATTAAGCATATTGTACATGTGTTGTCATCAACATTTCCAAAATAATTTCTTTCTACTTGAGCCCTTGTTATCAGCTCCTCTTTTTTCCCCATTCTTGCCCTAATAATAGGTCTCTTTAGCTAAAATTTCTAACTCCCACCAAATGACCTTCCCCTGTCTTCACGAATCTGGAAAGAAGGTGGGAGAAGGTTTCAGCATTCACCAGTGAGTAATTTTAAATAGGATCCCTGGAGTGCCATCTTGCTGGGTATAAAATGAGCCCTGTGAGAAGTTCCTTTGGCATCCTTTGGGCACTTAACTCAGGGAGCTGGGTCGAGAGAGCTGGAGCTGAATGCCTTTAGATTGAGTTTTCTAGTGGAGTGAAATACCCTTTGGGCAGTTATTTCACATCCATGGAGTCAATGTTGACTCACAGTGATACCACAGGGCAGGGTAGGATTGCCCCTGAGTTTCTGCGACTGTACCTCTTGAGGGGAAGTAGACCAAGTAATCAGGCTATTCTTCAAGTTTGCATACCAACCATGAATGCCAAAGATGAAGGAATTGAAGATGTTGATCAAATATGCAATCAAGATGCACTGATAATGTCTCATGATTCTTGAGGGGAGTCGAAAGCCCCATCTTTCTCCCAAGGAACAACCGGTGGTTTCAAACTACTAACTTTATGGTTAACAGCCCAATAAGCAACAACCACGTGGCCACCAGGGCATTTATTAGAAACCTGAAACATTGCTAATAAACATTGGTAATAGACAGTGTTAGCCCTGCTAAACACTACCCTGAGCATTTTTCACTGGCACGACAACTTTCAATTTCCTTAACAAACCCTTTAACCATGAATTGTGTGATCTGTTGCAATGCACATTAAAATGCAATTGAGATAAAAATAAGAGAACACTAATTGAAGCCTTCTACAACTCTTCTTCTTGGTGATACTGGTAGTGTTGTCAGTTAAATATTGGTTTGCTAACCACAAGGTTGAAAGTTCACACTCACCAGGTACTCTATGGGAAAAAGATGAGGCTATGTACTCCCATAAATTTGTAAAGTTTCACAGAGCCTAGGGAACCCTACATAGAGTTTCTAAGAGTCAAAATCTACTCCATGAAAGTGGATTTGGTTTTAGATTTGATCCTTTTTCTGTTTCCCACGTTTTCATTCCAACCATATGTACTTATCAGTGCATAATGATTGCATATTTGATCAAAGTCTTCAATTTCTTCATCTTTGGCAGTCATGGTTGGTGCATAAATTTGAATAATAGTCTGATCACTTGGTCTTTCCTGTAATGGATATTATCCTATCAAGCATTGTACCCCAGGATTGATCTTGAAATGTTCTTTTTTGGCAACCTTTCTTGTTGAGAGGGCAGAGCACATGAACATTTACTGATGAAGAGCCAAGGCAACAGTCAACATATGGGTCACATCTCAGTTAAGAAAGCAAAAATACCCTCAACTTGACAAAACAGAATGGCAACTGCATTTGTCACCTGTATGCTTCCATTCTGTGACTCTCCTACATGGAAGATGCTCCCCCCACAAGCAACCCACCCCTGGATAAAGCCTGTCTCTGAACCCCATATAAATGATCCACATGTTCTTTCAGCATCTGGTTTGGGGTTAGGGCTTGGCTTTATTGAATCCAGTGTCTTCCAGAATGCATTGTCCCTTCAGCCATTTTTCAGGTCATATGCTAAGAGCCGACAAAATGCACTATAATAAACTTAGTCAATTGTGGTTGAGTTTTCTCCAGAAATCTAACTCCAAATCAGGGCATTTTCCTTAGAAGGAAGTACGACTCACCAGGGACTGAATGGGACAAAAACAAGGTCTGGCTATGCAACTCTTGTGAAGCACTATATGCACGTGGAAACAAACAGTCAAGCTCTACTTCCGCTCAAAAGTGAGTGTGGTTATCAACAACTAAATCTGAAAGCTGTAGTGAGCAGCAGAGTCCACTGGAAAACAGTTTTGTTTGCTTTTAAATAACAAGGCACAGTCTGGGAGTGGGGGGGAGTCTGGAAGCCTCAGAAGTATTAGGGGAGGAGAATGAGGAGCATGAACTAAGAGGTGGGGTGGTTTTCAGGAGAGGCAGGCAGGTAGACTGGGCTTTAGGTGGGCAAGAGCGCCTTGTTTCAACCCAAACGCATTCCACAAGGCACAGCCAAGTAATAGGTGCCTGAGGGTCGCCAGTTTCAAGAGGAGACAGGAGTGGCAGTGGCTATCAGTCAAGCGTCTATCATTCTCACTACGTCTGTATTATTCCTGTACCTGATATGTTTGCAGGGTTGACCTCACATTGGAGCTGTCTGATCCAGACGTGGATAGTCTACTGTAGAGTCCTGAGGTAAATAAGCAAGAGAGAGACGGCGATCATCTGATTTTAAGGGGACCCTTGAGAAAGAACACTATGCACACGTCTATGCCCTGGGAAGTGAACAGAGTAAACATGAAGTGCCTTGAGATTCTGCAAACCCTGGGGAACTTTATCACAGAGAAGGAAATATGATTCACTTCATGGGGAAAGTTGCAGGAACGGACAATGACCGAGTCTGCTTATGCAGGTTTGAGAGTCCTATGGGAATCACATTCTTTTCCATATTAATGAGATACTCAATCTAAACCCGTGGTCATCAAGACCATGTGCACTCACAGAAGCTCTGGGTGGGGGTGCCAAGACTGTGACTCTTCAGCAGAGAGCACAGCCTCCTCTTTCACCTAGGTCATGGCTGCTGGGCTTGAACCACCGACTTTGGCGTTAGCAGCCCAACAGTTGTCCCAAGAGTCCTGGGTTCAGTGTAGAACATTCAAGCACAATATATGTTTCAGGTTCAAATTGTAGCAGCCACTAGAATGTCTTGAAACTGTAGAAGAGTCTTTATTCAGCTGCAGTGGGGCTGTGTGGAAGCCAAAAGCGCTTCCCTAGGTCTCAGCTACAAGTGCAATTATCAGTGAATTTATAAAGACAAAAACCACAACATAAGCTGGCTCATTTATCAGGGCCTTTTCTAGGAAGCTTGTGGGGGTGACAGAAACAAAAAGAGCCAAATTGATGTCAACATTCTTTATATCAAAGCAGGGTACATCCGTTGTAAAAACCCTAATAATAGGGTTGATTATAACATCCTGGTCACAACATCAAAAGGGAACAATACTAAAGAATAACAGGGTTAATTACAATGTTCTTACTCTGGGTACACATGAGTACCTCCTGAAGTCAATCAATCTGCCCAGTGGGATAAGGAGGCAGGTCATCATTCAGCAGTCAAAAAAAAAAATGGCTAGCCTGCCGCGTGTACATGGTTACAAAAGCAAGTATCACTCCTCAAAATAAAGAAAACCCCAATTGTCACAAGTGGCCTGGTAGACATCATCGTGATGAATTGTGAGAAGTTTGGTGTCATGGATTGCATTTTCCTTGGGTCCTCAATCAATGTCCTTAGAAGCAACATTACATTGGGCAAATCCGCTGCACAAGACCTCTTTAAAGTGTAAAAAGCCAAGATGTCACTTTGAAGACTAAAGTTTGTTGGATCTAAACTGTGGGTATGAAAGATGATGACTGTGGGTGTGGATAGTACACCCAAGACAAGCGTACTCATAAGATAACTTGTCTGCAGACAGATACTGATCACAGACATGTTGGAGTATGTTTTATTGGAAATAAATATATTCATGTAAGAACATGAATCCTAGTAGCAGTCCTTTTGAACTTACCCTCATCTATATAACGTCGAGGAGAGCATAAGTAAGGGTACTATAATTCCCATTCTTCACAATGTTACCCACAATTTTTGTTATGATACACATAGCTGAATGCCTTTGCATAGTGGAGAAAACACAGGAAAACATCCTTCTGATACTTGCTGCTTTCACTAAGGCCCACCTGCTGTCAGCCATGATGCTCTTCGCTCCCTGTCTTTTTCTGACTCCAACTTGAGTTTCTTGTAACTGCCTGTCAATGTCCTGCTGCAACCATTTTCCTCAACAATATTTTACTCAAAAGTGATATTAGTGATGTTGTTTGATAATTTCTACATTCTGTAGAATTGAAGGAAATATGAATCTCTTCCAGTTGATTGACCTGGTAGATGTCTTTCGAATTTCTGGGCATAGGTAAGTGAATGCCTCCAGGGTTACATCCGTTTGTCCAAACATCGCTGGTGGTTTTCTCAAAGTTCCTCAAGTCTTGTTTTTTGGTCAGTGCAGCTTGGAATTATTCCTGTCAATACCACTGGCTTTTGATTACACCTATGTTACCTGAAGTGAATGAACACTGATTCCTTATAAACATAGTAGCTGTGCAATCTTTCCCTCTTTTGATGCTTTCTGTGCTGTTTAATATCTTGCCCGTGGAATCTGTCAATATTTAAACTTGAATTTTTCTTCTCATTTTTTTCCGCTTGAGAAATACTGAGTATGCTCTTCATGTTTGGGTAACTTTAGGGACCTGGATATTTAATCATCATATGTTTTTTTGACCTTTTGTTCCACCCTTTGAAATTGTGGTTGCATAATCTGTTGTCAACTTGAGAATATTAAGAGTGAAGGGGTGGAGGTTAGCCTGTCAATCAGGTCACAGCTTGATGACCTCCTTTGGAGGCGCCGAGGAGATAAATAGCTTTCTGGAGGTGGGACAGACAGATACTCCCTGCACGAGACAGTCCTGCTGACAAGACACATGGAGCTACGCTAGAGCCCTGGAGCTGGAGGATCCATGTGGAGACCCCTGCCGGCGTTGAGATGCTTCACTGCCACAGATTCACAGGACTTTCCACTCACAGGCCTGTGATCTTCCTGCATTCGTCATCATTGCTTGTGTTGCATGAGAGTCAAGAGGAATTCATGGGTGAATATCAGACTTGCGAGCTAATATTTCATTAATGAACTTGATCTGGACTAGGCTGGGATGTTTTATTGATGTACAGTTGCTTCTTGATATAAAGCTCTCTCTTATACACATAGGAGTGTTTCTGGATTTGTTTCTGTAATCTACCCGGACTAATACAGAAATCTTTGGTTAAACTCTCTTGCTTCACTATTTCATTTGCATTGACTACTCTTAGGTTTAAGAGAATGTTTCAGAGTCTCTTCTGATAGCCATTTGGGATTTTTCTTTCTTTCATGGGTTTTTTTTTTTTTTTTTTTTTTTTTTTTTTTTTTTTTTTTTTTTTTTTTTTTTTTTTTTTTTTTTTTTTTTTTTTTTTTTTTTTTTTTTTTTTTTTTTTTTTTTTTTTTTTTTTTTTTTTTTTTGGTTTCTGGAACCTTTTGCATTCTTCCTGTCTGATGTCTTTGATATCATCCCACAACTCTCTTGGGCATTGCTCATATGAGTGTCCAGGGCATGAAATAGTCTCTTGAGGTGATCTCTAAATCGAGGTGAAATGTACTCAAGGTTGCTCTCTGACTGCTGAAGACCTGTTGAGATTTGCTTCAGCCTCAGCTCAATGTCCAGATGAGCAACATAGTCTTTTTTTCCACAGATTCCTTGATTCCTGTGTGTTCCGTCCAATGAGCTCCAAGTGTTTTAATTGCCTTTTATATTGTTTAATTTTCATTGTTTATGCTATTAAACTAGATATTTGCTAAAACTGAGTCATTCGTTTTGCAAAATCATATGATGCAATCTCCAGTTTCGTTTATCATCAAGACCGTGTTTTCCAGCAATGTAGTCCTCTCTGTTTTTAACTACATTGCAATAACTAGCAATCCTCAATATATCTTGATGGCATGTTTGATACATACTACATACTAAAACCCTTTAATTTCCTCAAGTTTGGTACTGATGGCTGGCACATACATTTGAATCATAAGAACCGATTTTCCGTTAGGCATATAGTTATTATTGTATCACTGATACCATCGTGTTTTGTGATAGCTCTTGAGATGGTCTTTTTGACAATGAATGCAATTTCTCCTCAGTTTGCAAATTTTGTCACTGTAAAACTGCATGTTTGTCTAATTCAAAATGGGCAAAAAAGTCCATTTCATCTCGCTACTGCCCAAGATCATTGGTCTTCATGCTTTCCATTTCACTTTGACTGTTTCTAAGTTCTCGAATTTTATGCTTTGTGTGTTCCACATTCTGGTGATTTGTGGATGTTTGCAGCTGTTCCTTTTCATTTGAGAAGTGCCATTAGGTACATCTCTCATTAAACATGAATAAATGTGTTTCTCTAGATTATGAAAAAAATTCATATAAACCTAATTTCCCAGAAATGTGAGTGAGATGGAAACTCCCTCTTCTGGTTCTGGACAAAAAAAAAAAAAAAAGAAAGAAAAAACCCAAACAAACCCGAAGCCAAACTTCTCCCTTCTCTAAATTTCCCAATTACCAAATGGTGTTGGTAGGTGGCGCTGCAGGCTAGTACCTGATTTTCTTCCACAGGTACCTGGCTTCTTAAGGAGGATAGAAATGAGTAGAGAAATGGATCTTTCCACGGCCACAGGCCTCTTCAAGACAGTGAAAGCAGCTGTTTCATGGGCAGATGAGGTGAGACTCACTCTCCAAGTTTCTCAGCTCTGTTAACCTAAAGACTGTTTGTTTTATATTTTCCACTTTGTTGATTGGGTGAATGAAGGATGTTCGGCAGTCCTTGTTGGACATGTGTCCGGTTGCTCTTGAGGGAATTTATGGAGCATTTTAAACCTGAAGTGCTGTGTTTCTCCTTAACTGAGGCTCCTCAGTGTTGTTGAAGAATATTGGGAGGATGACCAAGTTCATCTTAAGGGGTACAAGAGGAATGGAAACACAGGAAGCTGCATTTACCCCCTCTTACTTTCTAGCATGTGGCCCCACAGAGGGAAAAGCCCCAGTCTATGCCAGGCTCTGAGGGAGTTAAGGGTACCTGATTCCCTTCCAGCACTGTGCAGGCTTCCCAGAGTAGCCAAGGGTCTGTTCAAATAGTAGCACACACGAGGTGGGGGGCTACAAGGTTGTAGGGTGAGGGTAAGTGGCATAGTATTAGGAACTCTGAGCGCAGTACCCCAAGGCACCCATTAATTTATAAAGCTGAAAACACTTCATACACTCCGCTGGAGATCTGAAGCACCTAAATTACTGACACCTTGACTTTAAAGCATTAGTGACTCCTTTCCCTCAACATAGAAATGTGATTTGTGTGTGTGTGTGTGTGTGTGTGTGTGCGAGATTCCAGGCAACAATTTCTACACAAGTAGTTCACTGACATTGGTCACATTCTCTAAGTGGACGAACAGTTTCCTACCATTCAGTTTGTCCTATTTCCATTAATCTAGTTTTTCCTCTCATTCCCATCTTTGTTTTGAACTATTTGTTGACAACCTGGTTTTGTATAGGTAGGGTTTTTTTTTTTTTAAAGGAGCACAATCATCACAAGGATATTCATTAGTTTTTGAGCCCATTTTTAATTTATTCACAAGGTCATTTCAAGAGTGAGTTTTCGTTCAAAAGATTGAAGACTGTGTCAAGGGAACAGCCGTAAGACATCCTGCAGTCTCAACCAGGCAAGTAGTTGTGTGTGTGTGTGTGTGTGTGCTTATGGGTGTGTATGATTTGGAGTTCTAACTCACATTTTTATCTCATGCTATCCAAACTCTGAACTCACTTCCATCACGTCAATTCCAACTCGCACTGACCCTGGAGAACAGAGTATAGGGAGCTCCTGTGGGTTTCTGAGTCTGTCACTCTTTACAAGATGAGGAAGCTTCTACTTTTTCATGCTGTGTTCTAGCCATGCCTTTTTACTGTGGCCCTGGTTAGGATGGTTGGTAACGAGAGCCAGGCACCACTTAGTTCTTCTGGTCTTAGGAGAACTAGACAAGGCCATGGTTCAAGTAGCAGTTTGTCCTGTGGACTAGCGTCGTCTTACCTCATTTCTCTTTGTTCTGGATGAGTGGAGACTAAGAGTTGTACGTTAGATGACCACCTGCAAGCTTTTAAGAGCTCAGACACTGCTGTCTACACTAGAATGTAGAGTACAACTTGATGAACTCTATCATGCCTGTTAACCAGGGTGTTTCCCACGATGGAAAAACATGAGTGGGAAATGTTGGAGGGAGAAGTCAGGGCAAAATGGCACTGCTCACACAGAATTCCAGGGGGCGTGGCTCTTGTGGACAGGGGTGTGGTGGGTGAGCTGCAGGGGAGAAGCTTAGGGGTGTCTTTGCTTTCTCTCCAAATGCAGCAGTGGAACCTGGGAATTGGAGCTGTCCTCAGGTCTCCTGGAAAATCTGGTATTCACACACTACCTCAGTCGCTCCGGACATGCATGTATCAGCCTCATCCTGTACCTGCATTTGACTCCCCAAACAGGCTGTTGTCAGGTGGAGTTGAATTGGCTGACTCTTGGCAACCTTAAGGGTAACAGAACGTCCTGTACCAGCTTTGTGATTGTGCCCTAACTGTGTTGTTGTTGGGGGCTCTCAAGTTCATTCTGACTCATGGTGACCCCGTGTGACTGAGTCAAACTGTCCCACAGGATTTCCGAGGCTGTACTCTTTTTTTTTTAATCATCTTATTGGGGGCTCATTCAAATTCCATCACCATCCATCCATCCATCCATCATATATGCAAAGCACATTCGTATACTTGTTGCCATCATCATTCTCCTTTCCTTTTTTTTTTTTTTTGTGTGTGGGGGGCATCATTGCCCTCAGGTGGTGGGAGTAGGAGGGCCCAGCCTTTGCTCCGTGGAGCTGGAATCGAACCTCCATCCCAGTGGGCCTCAGTCCCGCGCACAACCACTACGCCACCAGGGCTCAGCCCGCCATCATCATTCTCAAAACATTTTCTTTCCACTTAAGCTCCTGGTGTCAGCTCCTCATATTTCCCCTCCCCCCCTCCCCCATGAACCCTCAATAATTTATAAATTATTATTTTTGTCATATCCTACATTGTCTGATGTCTCTTTATAGGAGTAAGTCATATGCCTTCCTCCTGGGGAGCCACTGAGGGGTGGGTCAGAATCAGCAGCCTTTGAGTTGTCCGCCGTGTGCTTCACATCCCACTACAAGGGCCCACTCAGACACCTCTAAAATCTGGTTCACAACTAAGGGAAACAGTGGCAGTGGCCAGGAGTCCTTGTAAGAGACAGAAGACTGAATAGCCAGGTGAAAGACTGCTCACCTATGCTCCATAAAGAAAGCCTCAGGCGGAGCCCTGGTGGCCTAGTGGTTGTGTGCGGGACTGGGTCCACAGGGTTGACAGTTCAAATCCAGCAGCAGCTCTCCAGGAGCAAAGCTGGGCTTCCTACACCACCAGGGCAGTGGTGTCACAAAAAAAGCCTCAGAAGCGTGCAAATTTGCACAAATACATGACCTATGAATTTAACTGCCTCTAACCCTGGAAGTTAATAAATATATTTTGGAAAAATATGTAGATGGGAAAGAACACATTGTAAAAGTATTATATAAAAAGTCAAAATAGGGCTGAGCCCCAGTGGCGTAAGTGATTGAGTGCTGGACTGTGGCCTGCGGGCTTGGCGGTTCAAATCTAGCGGCGGCTCTCAGGAGCAGCACTGGGTAGCGCCCATGACCACCAGAGGCAGTGATGCCCACAAAAACAAAAACAAAAACAAAACAAAACAAAATTTTAAACACTGATCCAGAACAAATAGAATGCAACATATCAAAAGATTAAAAAATAACATTGATATAACATAAAGTGTACAGAACTCTATATTGGATGTAATATAAAATAATATTTCAAAATAAAAGTTGCAATATAAATAAAAAAAGTCAAAATAACAAGGAAAGTAATTTTGGGAACAATCTTGTAAAAAAAGATTATACACACAAATCACTATAAATTAAGGCAACCACAAAGAAATTATATTAGAGGGAGGGAAAAGAAGCTGAGAGTGATAGCTTACATTTGTGGATTTTTGTACGTTGTGTTGTTAGGTACTGTTTCTCTTCCTTATTCATTGTCCAACTTTAACCTCTGTAGGGTAAAATTATGAAATTACCATGACTCAGGTCAGTATCTCTTGGTCTTCAAGATGATGTCTTTTTGTTTTGTTTTTCTTATTATTGTGAAGAGATCTTTTGAAGCAACTTTGCTCAGTGCAATGTATCATTTGGTTTCTTCCTGGGCAGTGATTGTGGACCCAGGGAAAATGAAAACCCTGACAAGATCAAGATTTTCCACATGAGTCGTGATGCTGCTTGTTGACTGAGTTATAATCCACATGGAAGTCTGTAGTCTTTGACCTTCAACAGCAAGAGTTTTTTTTTTCCAAGTCCTCTTTATTTTTGGCAAGCAATGTTGTGTTATGTACATATTGTAGGTTGTCGATGAGTCTTTTTTTTATTATTAATTCATTTTATTGGGGACTCATACAGCACTCATCATAATGTATACATACATACATACATACATACATACGTTGTGTCAGTAGTTACATCTTTTCTGGGATGGGGTGAGGTTCTTTTTTTTTTTTGATTTGTGAGAAGTAAGCCAGTTTTATAGGGCAAGCAAGCTTAGGCAATTAGCATATCGTGATCTTCAAAATTCACAAGTGAATGGCAGCACAGCTGCAAGTCAGGCTTCAGAGGCCAGGGCTGTTTACAGTTACAAAGGCGACAAACTACAAACCCCAGGCAACAAACTGCAACAGAGTTCAGGCATTTTTTTAAAGTGACCAGCTTCTAACTTTGGTAAAGCGGCACACCATTGACTGGGGAGAGGGTAGATAGAGGGGGTATATTCCCTTCCCATTCTCCCACTGTTCCCTAGCTTGTCATGTATTCTTTCCGAAATCAGGACTTTAAAAAAATGCCACAGGACACGGGGAAAAATGTTTAAAATTGGGACTGTCCCACCAAAAGCAGGATGTCTGGTCCTGTAAAGTTCTTTTTCATATACTGAACTCCAACTCCTTGGATTATTTGCTCATAATACAGATTGAATAAGCAGGGTGTGAGGCTCCAACCTTGACAATCATATTCTGACTTGGGCCCATGAATTATCCTTCTACTGTTTTTGACATACTGCTCTTTTGCCCATGTGCAGGTTATCATGAATATATTAAATGTTTAGTATGCCCCATTCTTTGCAATGATACCCATAGTTGGTTGTGACCCACACGGTTGGTCAGTTTTGTGTCATTAGTAAAACAGGTAAATCTCTCATCTTCTCTGCTTTCAGTCAAGATTCATCTTATATCAGGCAACTCCATGCTTCAC
Organism: Nesogale talazaci; assembly: GCA_004026705.1. NCBI lineage: Eukaryota > Metazoa > Chordata > Mammalia > Afrosoricida > Tenrecidae > Nesogale > Nesogale talazaci. The sequence goes on along the minus strand of PVJH01002720.1, from coordinate 104,653 downwards.
TTCACAGTCTTTTCTGACCCTGGCTTGGATTTCAGGCAGTTTTATGTTGATCTACTACTGTAACTGTTTATGAGTGATCATCAGCAAAATTTTACTTGCATTCCATTGATACAAATGATGTTATTGGTAATTTCTGCATTTCTTGGTTTACCTTTCTTTGTAACGGGCATAATTATGACTCCCTTCCAGTCAGTAGCCAGGTAATGCTCTCCCAAATCTGTGGACACAAATGAGCGAGTGCTTTCAGGGTGGCATCCTTCTGTGGAAAGGTCTTAATTGGTATTCACTCCATTTCTGGAACCTTGCTTCTTGCCAATGCTTTTTATTTTTTACTTATAGATAATTGGTTCTTGATCACATGTGACCTAAAATGGTTTAAGACTTATTTTGAGATGCATTTTGTTGTTGTTGTTGAAGACTTATTTTTGGATACGGTGAATCTGTATTTCTATCATATCCCCTCCCCCTTCTTTTGATGCCTTTTTGTATCTGAATCGGTGATCGGGGGAGTCTTTCACTATTATGGCTCAAGGCTTGAGCTGCAGCTCGAGATCTGCTGAGCTTGCTCTTCCCACTTGTTATGCTCACACCAGTCTTCACCGGGCGTATTTGCATATTTCCCTTGTCTTCTGTCCTTTCATTGGCTTTAGTGACTCTGCATGCAAGAGCAGCTTTCAGAGCCCCTTCTGATACCCAATGTGGACCTTTCCCTTCTTCCTTGTCTTTAGAATGACCTCTTGCTTTCTTCAGGTATGATGCTCTTGGTGTCATTCATGGCACAGCTCGACTGGTCTCAGGCATTAAGTGCTACAATGTATCCAATCTATTTCTTAGATTGTCTCTAATCCAGGTGAGAGATATATCCAAGGTCCTACTTGGGCTGTGGTGGACTTAGTTTGGTTTTCTTCAACCTCAAACTCCACTTACCTGTGAGCTGTGTTTCACAGGCAGCACTGACTCACAGCGACGCTTTGTCTATAGAACAAAGCGCTACTCAAATGCCGATCCCTCCTTACCGTGGGTTGCTGAGTTTCGCCCATTGCTGCAGCCACGACATAATCCCTCTCCCGGAGGGTCTTTCCCTTGGTCTCTGATGCTCGACTTTACCAGGAACGATGTTCTCTTCCAGGCATGGTTCCCGTCTGATGACAGGCCCACAGTCAATGAGAAGGAATCTCACCATGCTCACTTCTAAGGACCAATCTGGCAGATGAATGCATACTTTCTTTATACGGTATATTTTTCCCCCAACATTGAAGTTCATAGGCATCAAGGTCTTCTTCAGTCTTTCTTATCACCTCATTTTCACAGGCAGAAAAGACTACTGAAAAATACCTGGTGAATCCACTTGCTCTGAAATTGCCCCTCTTCGGTGCACATGACTCTCCCGATTCTTCTATTTCAACCCTGAGGGATCGGACAAGTCTCTCCTACTTTTTTTATCTGTCGCAAAAATGCAAAAACATGGCTCCTTTGGGCAATAAACATGCATACACTTAAGTGCCATGAGTCATGTTTTCAATTAAATCATGGCCTCGCTTGTGTTTGATTTATTTGGGCCGGAATTCATCTCGGCCCTGGCCCACATACATTTACTGCATTCATTTACCACAGCTCACGGAAGTATCACCCCTCCACCGGCATCGGGTCCATTTGGTAATTGTATCGATATGTAAAATACTCCACACCACGGACCTCCCTCTGTCCTCCAGCACCAGACCAGACATGTACTCTTGAAGGGGGAAGCCCGTGTTCTTTCCGAATCGTGCTCTCTGAAGGATATCCGTTGTGTGCCTAAGTTAAGGCATTTATGAGATCATTTTTAAAATATTGCATCCCATGTGTTTTTATTCAGCGTTTTAGTGATATGGCAGAGGCCCATTAAGCATAGCGATGCTGATGCTTCCGTCCCTTCCCAGAACGGTCACAGATGGTAGTAAATCCATACCGTAAAGTCTCTTACTCAAAGCTCGTCAGCACAGTAAACACCGCTTTAAACAGCAAGAAGTGTGAGTCATACCAATATCACTTTCCTAGAATCTTGATTAAAAAATCATCACGGTTAATGAATGTTCCCAAGAAAGGGTCACTGCTTACAGGAAATTAATTGGAAGGCGACAGGAAACAAGGGGGCGTGGGGGTGGGGTAGGGAGTGGGGACGGTACGCCAGGCCCGCTTGTCATTGAGGTCCTTGCTCCTGCAGCCAGAGACCAAGAAGCATTCCCCGGAGGAAGAGAGTCTATCGTCCCCCACGCACTGCAACCCTGTCTTGTTCAGAACTGAAATGTGTGTGGTGTGGCTAGAGGGAGGGGAGGGCAGGCAGGAAGTGAGCAAGGAGAGGGATACTGGCCCCAATTCCTGGAGAGCAGAGAGTGGGTTTGTGAGGAGATGGCTGAGGAACAGCCGTGAAAGCACCGTCCTGCCGGGGGCCGGCTGGGTGTTTGCACTAAAGTTGCTTTTGTGAGTTTAAGGTGTCATTAAATTCAGAGTTGAATATACTTGCGTGAATTCAGCCTTCCGGTCAGTATTCATGGCTCAGGTGAATTTGCAGTCTAGAAGAAGATGGTCAGATTCATCCTATTCGAGAGCAGGATATAGGAATAGGTCCCAGACATGTTCTGCCTGTGATCTGGCAGAGGAGCTAGAGGTCAGGCTTCTCCTTCTTGCAACGGCCCCGGCTGCTTGCTCTCTATCCAGCCCGTTCTTTACCCTTGGGCACGGCCCCTGCCTTTCCAAATGCACCCTCACGGTGAAATTTCCAGTGTAGGCTTCCTTTCTCTGACGGACAGTTTGATGAATAGGAGGCCGATGAAGGCCCATAAATCAAGTCAAATTTCATTAGATGCTCAATTAATTTATTTGTCAGTTAGAAATCAGGATTATTCCAGGAAATCTGGAACGGGGAAGGGCATCCTACATGTACTTTGAGCTATTTCTGAAAATGCTCATGTATTGCTCATTTTCCTGGAGGGAGGGTCTGAGATGGTCTTTGCAGAAATACAGCTTTTTTATTTTTTGGTCTAAAAAAAGTATACTAAACATACTGTATAAAAGTCTTTATAATTAATGTCTGATATTGACACTGAGATGGGGGGTGGTGGATGAATGTAGTATCCTTCAATAAAATGTCAAGTATTACAAACCCCTAAAGACCAGGGCAATTTTGGCTAAGTTCAAGGAAACGAGGGAACACTACTGAGATTCCCTTTTTGTATGCTGTACCTGGTAAGAGCACAGGTTTCTCATCATCAGGGCCATGAGAGGAGGCGTAAGGTTTCAGTGAGAATCTCTAGGTATCATCTGTCAACCCATCAACAAACACTGGAAAGCCCCACTGGCATGTGGTTTGTTCTGTGTGTGAGAATGGTAGGCTGATAAAATGGTACTCAGAAGTCAAGAAACGTGAGTGATGTTTACGTAGTCTCCCTGGAGTCAAGCCTTGGGCTCAACATTGGACTCTACAATGATGGAGAAATCAAATTCTTTCTGTGGGTCTCAGTTTCCCTGGAGGGCTGTGCCTTTAAATCACTACAAGCTTACTCAACTCAAAATGATCCTTCTAAGTTGTTTAAGTGTAATTTTCCTTATTTTGGATGTTGCTTAACAAGAAAATGGAGAATAAGTAGCCGAGTTAAAGAAAATCTTGCAATATCCTTTCTATAATCATCCTTGCCCCCTCCAACAAGAAAATGAGTTGCACCATTTGGCCAACTTTCAGGTGTAAGTTTTGTTTCTAATGATAAGATCTTGGCTCTTATCTTTTTGAATGCATATAGGACGTATAACCATTTGGGGTCCTTGGAAGTTTATTTTAAAGCATAGACATCATCATACCGAATTTGAGTTGCCAGCGATATAACAAAAAAAAGACAAAATTGGCTATATACACATTTAATTTAGACCTACTATGAAAAAAGAAATCCTAAGAAGTCACTTGAAAGTAAGAACAGTTGGAGAATACATGGCGTTAGCTAAGAAAACTGACAAAAGGCATGTCTTGAGCTGGGAGGGTGTTTTTGGACAGGCATGCCGGCCCGTGTCCTATGGAAACTTTGGTGACTAGGTCTCTTCTCTTCCAGCCTCACTGGGATGTGAGATGTAGGGAACAGTGGCCTTTCCTGGTCTCATTGTTTATGCATGCATGTTCCATGAGCCAGTATCAGAACGTGGCTATTGATCTGGTCACATCTGCTCAGATGGAAGGAAAAACAACCCCCCCCCTTTAAAAAGATTTAAATCATTCATGGCACTCTTACAGCTCTTATAACAATCTACACATCCATTGTGTCAAGCACATTTGTACATATGTTGTCATCATTTTCTTTCTACTTGAGCTGTTGGTATCAGCTCCTCATTTTTCTCCCACCCTCATGAATCCTTGATAAATTATAAATTACTATTATTTCCATATCTTACACCATAAACTGTCTCTCTTCACTCATATTTCTGTTGTTCATCACCCTGCATGTGTGTGTGTGTGTGTGTGGTATGTGGAGCGATGTTGTACATTGACCATTGTGATCAGTTCCCTCTTTCTCTTCCTTCTCCCCACACCTTCCCGTTGGCCTCATGGTATCACTATTCCCATTACTGTCCTGGATTCTATGTGTCCAAAGTTCTTGTCTATATTGGTGAACATGCTCTGTTCTAGCCATATTTATACAGTAGAATTGGGGTCATCATATGGGGAGGAGGGGAAAGGAAACATTAAAGAACTAAAGGAAAGTTGTATGTTTAGTTGGTGCTATACTGCACCCTGGCATACTTGTCCCTTCCTTTTGACCCTTCTGTGAGGGGATATCCAATTGTCTATAGATGGGTTTTGGGTTTCCACCCTACCCCCAACTCATTTGCATCAATATGATTATTTGTTTTGTGTCTTCTGGTACCTTATACCTGATTCTGTCGCTACCTCATGATCATACAGGTTGGTGTACTTCTTCTATGAGGGCTTTATTGCTTGCCAGCTAGATGGCTACTTGTTTATCTTCAAGTCTTTCAGACCCCATGTGTTAGTCTGAGTACATTGGAGAAACAAATCTACATAAATTCATATATATATATGAGAGTTTTATATAAAGCGTACATGCACATCAAGAAAACATCCTCACCCAGAGCTGCCCAAGTCCACAAGTCCAATATTAACCCATATGTCTGACACCAATCCACAAAGTCCTCTTCCAGCTCACAAAACACCCACAATGACCCTGACTGCAGGAGGAAAGCCAAATCAGTGAACATGTAAGCATATCAGTCTCCATATGGCTGCTCCAGCACCCAAGGCTGCCTCGGAGTGGGTCCATGTGACTTCCACTCGGAGATGTCTTTCAGGAAGTGAGCCTTGCCAGCTGAAGCAGGGAACTGGCTAGGGCAGCTGCACTCTGGTTTGATCATCACAAAGCAAGAGATCTGAGAACTAGAAAGGTGAGACTTACCAAGCCATTTATCTCTCTTCCCTTCAACTGATCCCACCTGAGTCTATCGGCCAGGCTGGCCCAAGAAACCATAACTATCTCACCTCAGAAGCTATTTCTTTTAATAGCCAGGCACCATCAGTTTTCTTCACCACATCTGCTTATGCACCTGCTTTGCTTCAGCAATAGAGAGTACTTTAGTAGAGGCTCTATTTCCATCTGCTACCTTAGTATTCAACCTATAAATATATGTATGTAGATCCGTGTCCCTATCATTAAATATAAATATATTTACATATGTACGTGCCTGTATTTGTACAGTGTCTTTTGCTTCCTAGTTCTTTCCTCTATTTTTTTTAACTTTCCTCTTGTCTCACTATCATGTTCGCCCTTCATTTGGGTTTCAGAAATCCCTCTAAGCTATATTGCACTTGATCAAGCCCTATCAGGCATCCTATGCTCCTCCCACCATCGATTTTAGATCACTTGTCCCCTTGTCTCTGGGGTTCCCCTCTTCCTTCCCCCCACTCCCATGCCCTTCTGTAATGATTGGTCCCATTTTTTCCCTTGGGATTGTTTATCCTGCCTATCTTAAAAAGCTAGACATAGTGGTGGTGGGGGGGAAAACCTATAGAGTGTTCTGTTTGTTGACTTATTTCTTGTGTGTGCTCACAACTATAGGCTTTATTAGAGGAGTTTCAAGTTTACAAATCTGGCGAGAAATGCCTGGAATGCATTTGTCCAATTCAGACACAATAAAATGTGCTTTTAGGATTGCTAATGAATACCCCAAGAGCATGCTACTCCACTGTCTGTCGACTTTTCGAATGTTTTCCAATTGAGTCTGATGAGGTATCAAGCTGTGTGAGTCTGGGTAGACTAGAGAAACAAAGTTCATAAACATACATATGTATATAAGGGAGAGGTTTATATTTAAGAACAAGGGAACATTGAGAAAGCATCCCAACCCAGTCCAGTCCAAGTCCATAAGTCTGATATTAGCCCATATATCCGATATTAATCCATAAGTCCTTTTCAGATTCACAAAGCACATGCAATGACACCAGGACAATTATAGGTCAGTGGGTGCAGAGTCTTGTGTATCCATGGTGGTAGAAGCCTCACTGTGGCTTCTCAAACATCTTAGTGCTGGTAAGGATCTCGATGTGGCTTTTCCAGATTCACAGGTCTGGTTTCATCAGGGTAAGCCCATGTGGCTTCTCCTCCAGGATGTCTCACAGGGAGTCAGCAGTGCATCTTGTCAGTAGAATGACTCCAAGGGACTGAGTCCTAAGTCTGTCACATCTATGGGGGAAATAACGTGAGATTTTCCAGAATTCTCAGGAGAAAGCCATTCTCATACAAGGGTCCCATTGGCTATCTCCAGATTGACAGGCTAGACTCCACCTCTAGACTCCCAAACCAGAAATCGACACAATTACATAACTGCCATACAAGCCCTGCCTCTGAAGCCTATTTTTGGGATTCCTTGGGGACTGCATTGCTTTTCTTGCCTTACTGCTCTGCTGCCTTCCCTTCATGTTTCACCCTAGTGGTGGCGGCGGTGTCAGTCCAGATAAAATTGCTGCATTGTGTCTCCAGTGTTGTCCCCCAAAGCACTATGGGTCAGTTAGAGGATGCCGGGAGACACCCTTTTTTAACTTCTCTCACTTGATGGTTTAGCTTGATGTCAACTTGGTTTGCTTAAGAGTCTCAATAGTAATTTGACAATACCCCACCCCACCATGATGTGACCTGACCTAACATAATGTGATTAACTCCATGATGGGATCTGCCGTGAGTAGCCAGGTAGTTGAGGGAAGGTTAGGGTGGAGTGCCACCTCCTTATTTAGCCTTGATGTAGATGGAAGGAATTGGTCTCAAGGGTAGCCAAGTTTCTATATGAGTTGAGGTTTTTGGGAACTTAGCTTGCTTCTTGGTGGTCTGGGTCTTGCATCAGGCTCAATGACCTTTGGTTCTTTGAATTTGAGTGAACAGCCCACCATATTGCCTACCAACTCTGAGAGCTATCAGCAGTCTGTATCTGCCTTGCCATATGACAAGACATATGCAATCATTGGACTTGGAAGTCCCATGATTGACCTACTAGCCTTGGATTCATCTCTCTTCATTCATCAGCACATGCAGATGTCTTTCTGTTTCCAGGTCTCTGCAACCACCCAAGTTAGGAGAAGCCTCCAGCTTAACCTCTCACTCACAAACTTGAAGATGTTTGGGCTTACAAGCTTTCACAATTGTGTAATCCATTTTCTTGATATAAATTTTCCTACATCTATATCTCCATAGATGTACATCATTGGTGTGTATAAAAATATAAGCATATCATTGGTATTTTCAATGAATACTACTTTTAATCAATGCTATTTTCAATTGCCTCATATGGGCATGAAAGTTGGGCTTTGAATAAGGAAGACAGAAGAAAAATCAATGTATTCGAACTCTGATGCTAATAAGGAATATTGAAAGTACTATGAACTTTCAAAAGAACAAACTTGGGAGAAGTATAGCTAGAATGCTCCTTGAAGGCAAGCATGGTGAGACTTCATCTCATGTACTTTGGACATGTTATCAGGAGAGACCTGGAGAAGGACATCGTGCTTGGTAAAGTGGAGGGGCAGTGCAAAAGAGGAGGACCCTCGATGAGAGGGATTGACACTGCGACTGCAACCATGGGCTGAGACAGGAGAATAAATGTGAGCATGGTTCAGACACGGCCGTGCTTCTTTCTCCAGGTCACTCTATGTGGGAAAAGATGCCAGGGCACCTCACAACCACCACCATGGGACAAACCCTGGTCACCTAGACTTGTGTGTACCTGTGTGTGCATGTGTGTGTCTATGTGTGTAGTAGAGGGTGCAGGGAAATCCAGCTGCGAGAGAGCCCCTTACAAATGTTCCTATTTGTTGTTATCCTTATTCCCTATACCACCTTCTTTTTCAGCCTCATCCCTCTAGGAAAGAAGTCTGGGTTCCCTGAGAAGCAGACTGCGAGTCAGAGTTTAGTGAACAGAATATTTATTACAAAGGTGCCGTGGTGTGGTGACAGGTTGGGTTTCTAAGGGCAAGGTAAACAGTTCAAAACCATTGGCCGATCCCTGGGAGAAAGGTGAGGCATTCTTCTCTGGTCAAGAGTTACACTCTCAGGAACCCACAGGGCCATTCTACCCAGTCACCATGAGTCAGAATCAGCTTGATGGCAGTGTGTTTGGTTTATCATTTGGATCAATACCTTGAAGTGGAGGAAGAGGACACAGTACCGGGGCAAAGAAGGATGTGACCTTCAACGTGGCCATAGTCACAGGCAATGGAGAGCTCTGGAGCTGTAAAGGTACATGCCCAGCTTTTATGCTATCTCCTCAGTCAGTCCTTGAACATGGGCAGCTAGCAGAAGACAACACACTTGTGCGAGGTGACTCTCAGCTGTGAGCAGCCAGATTTGAAGACAATACCCCCATTAGCTGGGGCAATGAGGCCTTGTAAGTGGGAGATGAACCCTGTGGCAGTCTGTCAGCCTTTTCTGCCTGTGGGCTATCAGTAGGTTCAGCCCCTTTAAAGTCTTCGATTTCTGTTTAGAAAAGGCAGAGAGGCTCTCTACACATCGTTGCATGGAGACGGAAGAACAGACCTGAAGCCGGCCAGAGAAACATGATTTTATTGTATTCAGGTGCTTTCAGAACCAAGAGGAACAGAACTGCTTCTTCCACTTGGCCAAGCTGGACTGGGACATTTCTGCTAACTGGGGTCCTTCTGGAGCTCCCTTTTATACTGGTGGTGAGTTGGATCAGAAAGCATCCCCCCCCCACACCCGAAGCCATCCACATTAGGATGGTAACATGCCCAACAAACTCTTGAAGCTCAGTTGAGAGGGACGGAAGTCTCTGGCTGCGCTGTGGTTCGCTAGCAATTTGTGGAGAAAGGGTATCTTCTAGCTAGGCCCAGGGCACACAGGGAATGCCCACTTAGCTGTGGCAGCCATGAAAAGATCATTATTAACTGGGAGTTAAGCCATGTATCGTGTCATTCTATTGTTCAATCCCATCAAGCAGTATTGTACCATTGCTACCACAATCAGTTTCCAATACTTTCTGTTCCTTCCTGGACTCCTCGATCTGGTCTCCCTTTTTGAAGCATTCACTCATGTCCCTGCATTGGGTTGTCCCAATCAAGATGACATTTCCCAGTCTCACTTGCAGCGAGGTGTGACTGTGCGACTCAGTGCTCACCAAGGAGATATTTGTAGAAATGACTGTGCAACTTCTGCAGGGAATCTTTAACCATAAGGGGGCGCTCTATTTTTCCCTCTCTGGTGATGGAAAACAGATGACCACAATGCTCACAGTCCCTTGGATCATGAAGTTATCTTGATATGGAGGGCGCCATAAAGTGGGAGCCTGTCTGCCTGTGCTTATGGATTATTTGCTAACCTCTGACGGCCTCCAGACTCCTTGAACCTCAGGGAACATAATCTTTCCCTTTCTCATTTAAGCCATCCTTGTTTAGGAATTTGCTGTTTCTTGCAGCTGAAATGAATCCTGAAATGCCCACTCACATCCCTAACTGTGTTCCCACCCTGAAGGAAGAACCATCTACTTCCTAGAAAATGAATCAAGCCCTACACGAATGGTTTGCTTCTAGTGTTTGGCAAGTAAATCAGTAGTATCTCTCCTAGGCAGCCTAACTCCTGCTAGTTCAGCAACCAGGAGAACTGTGAAATGATTGGCTTTAAGAAGGGGTGGGGGTTAGGCAGTGCACATAGAGGATTGAGCTTAGGCTGTGGGAAACAGGGCTGAAGGGGTTTCAGTCTCTGCTCGGTGGCTTGATTTCCCTCTCAGTGTTCAAATGAAATCTGGTCATCATGAGTCAGAACCGAATCAAGATCAACTGGTTCTGATACCTATAATAAGGGCTTTTTACTCCAAGTAGAATTACCGTTGGCGTGGGGGAAATGCTTATTACTTTTATGAGCATATGTTTGACCCCGTTGTAAGTCAACTAGTGCTGGGGTCCTTTTGTGCTAAGGGAGCTATTGGACCCTGCTTGACTCTGGGTAACTTGTCCACATTGCCTAACTTAACCTTAGCTGACAGGGAACCGTGTTTGCCCAAAGCTCTTCCATTTCCTGTTCTTACAACAAGAGGTAGGAGGAGTCTGCTCTTGTTCCACTTCACATGTGAGGTAACATGGGGGAAAATCTGAGAAGTGAAGGTGGTAGAAGAAGGGAGAGCAGCAGGGGCCACCTATAGCCTGTTGTGGGGGGCAAGCCTCAGCCTATGGACTTCCCTTCATAGGAATTTGGAGGGGACCTGTGATTTCCTCTTCAACGGAAGTGATATGTGTGACATTTGACTACCATGTATATGCCGTGTATGTATGCCCCCATTTTATTATCTATAACAATGGGCTACACCATGACACCCATTGTGAGGATGGAACAGGATGCGGAGGCGGGCAGGCAGGGTTTCATTCTGTTGGGCATGGGGTTCTATGAGTTGGAACCAACTCAATGAAACCTGAAAACAACCACCACATATGATCCAATTTTATTGAAGGTTGCTGGGCATCGGACTGTGATCTAAAAGGTTTGTTCTAAACTACTGGTTTCTCCTTGGGAGACAGATGGGGTTTTCTACTCCCGTAAACAGTTACAGTCTCAGAAACTCATGGGGCCGAGCTCCACTGTCCCGGAAGGTCACGGAGTGAGCACCAGTGGGATGGCGGTGGTTTCTTGAGTTTGGATATTGTATATAGGTATAGGTGCAATCTCATTATAGATTGCTGTCGTTCCTGCTCTGCTGCCTTGGAGGAGAAGTGCCAGGTTGAAAGTGGCCGAAGCCAGGAATTGAGGAAACCATGAGACTAGCAGCCCCCAGATCATGACAGCGCTCAGGGTGACAGCTGTAAGGAATGGAATGCTGCTGTCATGCTGAGTGAGCTCTAAAATGGATCGTGGTTTTAGTGCAGAGAAACAAATTCAGAGGCACGCATATGGATATATGGGTAAGGTTTATATACAAGAGGAATGGAACATTGAGAAAGCATCGCAGCCCACTCTAGTTCAAAGTTATAAGTCCGATATTAGCCCATATGCCCAATATCAGTCTCTAAAGTCTCCTTGCGACTCATGAAGTCACAGGTCAGTGGGTGCAAAATCCTGGTGCCGCCAGGGGTATCCCCATTGTTCCTAAATTCCAGGGCTCAGGGTCCATCAACAGCAACCAGTGGTGGTAGAAGCAACTCAGCACTGGCAGAGGTCTCCATGTGGCTTCTCCAGCTTCAGAGATCTGGTTCCATCAGGGTAAGACCATGTGGCTTCTCCTCTGGCTCCTCCAGCTCCTCAGATGCTGCCAACAACTGACTCCCAACAACTGGGGGAGATAAAGTCTCATCACCACGTGGGAAATATTGCGAGATTTCCCAGAGAAAGTCATGCCCACATAGAGACCTCATTGGTTGCTCAATGGTTATCTCCAGATTAACAAGTTAGACTCCACCCCTATATCTCAGTCATGAAATTGACATCTTGAATAGATGACAGCCACAATCGTTCCCCTGTCAAGTTTCAGATGCAACTTTAATCCTAACCCGAACTTTCACTGATCCTCTTGTGACCCTGAGTGGAAGGACCAACTAAGTGTGTCTGGACTCTTAATTTGTACAAACTTAAATAATAAATCTGTATTGTCATAGACTACCAGGTTTACGGTGACATTGATGGTTGTGGACATCACTATGAATACTGGAGCACAGGTGTCTGGCCATGGTTTGCTTCTTGCCTCTTCTGGGTATATGCCCAGTAGGGGGATTGCTGGGTCACATAGTAGCTCAATTTTCATCTCTTTTATATATCATTAGATCAATTTCCATAGTGGCTGTGTATACCAACAGATCCACCAGCAGTGGATGAGAGGTCCTATCTCACCACAGTCCCTCCAACACTTATTATTTTCTGATTTTTAGAATTGGGCTATCTTTGAGGGCATTAGGTGGTATCTTATTGTTGTTTTAATTTGCATTTCTCTTGTGATTAATGACTGGGAACATTTTCTTATATGTTTAATGGCCATTATTTCTGACCTTGAAAAACTTCTGTCCAGGTCCTTTGCCTACCTCCTCAGTGGGCAATTAATTTATTTTTGTTTTTCTTTTTGGAAGCTAGCAGAGTATTGCAGATTTTAGTAATAAGTCTTTGTCTGATGTGTCCTTGCTAAAAATGTTTTCCCAGTCCATGGCCTCTCTTATTACTAACTTGGTGAATTCTTTCGATGTACACAGGTGTTTTATCTTCAGTACATCCCTCTTGTCAATTTGTGACTCCTTTGTATTTGTGTCCTTCCTTATTTCTGATAGCCTATGTATTCCCTGAGCCACAGATCTCAGGTTGGTCCTCATTGATGACCCTAATAGTTGGAGTTTTACCTTGAGGCCTGTGATCCACCTTTAGTCTATTTTTGTGCATGGAGTGAGATAAGGGTCTTGCTTTATTTTTCTGCAGGTAGATATCCATTTTTTTCCAGTCCCACTTGTTAAAGCAGGCATCTGCTTCTCATTTGATATTTTAGGGGCCCTTATCAAAGATCAGCTGTCTGTATGCTGATGATTTTATTTCTGCATTTTCAGTTCTTTTCCATCAGTGGGAGTATCTATCATTATACCAATTCTATGCAGTTTTGACCACTGTGGCTGTATAATATGTGCTAGAGTCAGATAAAGCAAGCTCCCCACTCTGTCCTTCTTCTTGAGGAGTTCTGTACTAATTCAGGGCTTCTTCCCTCTCCATATGAAATTGATAATCATTTTTTCTATTTCTTTGAAGAAAGATGAGAATAATTCTATTGGAATTGTATTAAACTTATATAGTGCCTTGGGCAGAACTGACTTCTTTACTATAGTAAATCTTCCAATGCATGAGCTTGAGATATTTTTCCATTTGCTGAGTTCTCTCAAGGTTTCTTGTAATAGTATTCTGTAGTTTCCCTGATATAAATCTTTTGTCCTTTTAGTCAGGTATTTCCCTAGATATTTCAATTTGTGTTTGGCTTTTGTAAAGGGTACCACCTTTTTTTTTAATCTCCTCATTTTGGGTCTTATCCGATGTGTTTATCAGTCTGATAGACTTCTGTTTGTTGGTTTTGTAACCTACTACTCTGCCATACTCCTTTATTGCTTCCAGTACTTCCTTTGTGGAGCGTTTGGGATTTTCCATATATAAAATCTTATTATCTGCAAATAATGACAATTTCACCTCTTCCTTCCCCAGGTGAATACTTTTGATATCTTGTCTCTGCCTTATGCTGTTAGCTAAAATCTTCAATATGGTTTTACAAAAGGGTAGGGACAAGCAGCATCTTTGTCTAGTCCCCCTTTTCAGTGGAATTGTGTTCATTTTTTTTCTGTTGACTACCACATTGGCTGTTAATTTTTCATATATAGCTTGTTCTATCTTGAGGAATTTTCCTTTCATTTCTATCTTCTTGAGTGTCTTAAACAGGAATTGGTGTTGGATGTTGTCGAATGCTTTTTCTGCATCTATTGATATTATCAAGCAATTCTTATACTTTTTTTTTTAATGTCAATTTGGTGAATGATACTGATGGTGGTCTTTCCTATGTTGAACCACCCCTGCATCCTTGGTATGAATCCCACTTGGTCATGGTGAATTATTTGTTTTATATATTTTTTAATTCTTTTAAAATTTAATTTTTTATACTTTTGTATTCTATTAGCCATTATTTTGTTAAGGGTTTGTGCATCAATATTTGTGTTAGACTGGATAGACTAAAAAAATTCATAAGCACACACACATACATGTATATGTGTATGAATTTTATATAAAGGGTAAATGTACATTAAGAAAGTCCGATATTAGCCCATACGTCCAACAGCAATTTACAAAGTCTTCCAGACTCATGAAGTGCAAGCAACAACACCAAATGCAGGATAATCGCAAACCAGTGGATAGAAAGTCTTTGAATCTAGTGGTGTTGTAACCATCTCAGTGCTGGCAGGAATCTTCAGGGAGCCAGCCTTGTCAGTTGAGTCTCTCAGGCAGAGTATTGTCCATAGAATGTCTCCAAGGAAGGCCTGAGTCCTGTTGGCATAGTGGTTATGTGCAGGACTGTGGCCCACTGGGCTGGCGGTTCAAATCCAGTAGTACCTCTCCAGGAGCGAGGCTGGGACTCCTACTCCCACCAGAGGGCAGTGACGCAGAGGTCAGTGAAGCCCAAAAATAAAAAAAAAATGAAAGAAAGAGGAAGTCTCCAAGGAAGTGAACTGAGAGATAGTGTCGCCCACCTCCAAGAGAGAATTATCACATTTCCCAGAATTCTCAGGAGGCCATGCCCACACAGAGGTCTTATTGGCTATCTAAAGATTATTAGGCTAGACTTCACCCCTACATTCTTTTTTTTTTTGGGGGGGGGGCATCACTGCTCTTCGGTGGTGGGAGTAGGAGGCCCAGCCCCACTGCTGGAATTGAACCTCCGTCCCAGTGGGCCGCAGTCCAGCGCACAACCACTACGCCACCGGGGCTCAGCCCCACCTACACTCTTAATCCTCAAATTGGCACCAGATTAGGTGACTGCCACAATGTTCATTAGGGATATTGGTCTGTAGTTCTTGATTCTTGTAGGATCCTTGCCTGATTTGGTATCAGAGTTTCATAGAATAAGTTTGGAAATTTGCTGTCTGTTTCTATGTTCTAGAAGAGTCTGTGTAGGATTGGTGTTAGGTCTTCCCTGAATGCTTTGTAGAATTCTCCTATGAAGCCAACTGGTCCAGGATAGTTTTTTGTTGGTAATCCTTGATAATCTTGTCTATTTCTTCTATTACTATGGATCTGTCCAGATTCTTGATGTCCACTGGGGATAGTCTAGGGAAGGATTGCTTTTCCAAGAATTTTCCCATATCTTCCAAGTTGTTGAATTCATTGGAATACTATGCAATTCTCCTTTTGATTTCATTTGGGTCTGTTGTAGAGTCCCCTCTTTCATCCTTCCTTGCTAATGAAATTTGTTCCCTCTTTTCTTTGGTTAGGCTTGCCAGTGGTTCTGTTTATCCCTTCAAAGCATCAACTTTTAGCAGTATTAATTTTTCCATAATTTTAAAATTTCCCCTTTCCTATATCTCAGGCCTAATTTTTCTTATTTCCTTTCTTTGCTCTTCATAAGATTGTCCTGTTGAGTCTTCTCTAGTTACTTTAAATTTTGTGCCACTATATCAATCATGAGTCTCTCTTCCTTTGTCACATGTGCAAGTATTGCTATGAAGCTTCCTCTGATTACTGCCTTTGTTGTATCCCATAAGTATTCGTATATTGTGTTCTCATTCTTGTTGCTTTCCAGAAAGTTCCTAATACCATCTCTGATCTGGGCCAGTACGCACTCCTTTTGCAATGGAGAGTTAGTCATCCTCCAATTGTTTACGCTTGTTTTCTTCATCTTTTGTTGATTTACCGCCTTATGGCACAGTGGTCAGATAGAGAGGTCTTGATGACATTAATGTGCTTAAATTTATGTAGATTCACTTTATGTCCCAGCATGTGGTCTCTCTTTGAATCTGTGCCATGTGGGCTTGAAAAGAATGTGAATTTTGGGGTATTTGGATGAAAAGCTCTGTAGCTATCTATCAAGCCAAATTGTCTCATTGTACCCTCCTTGTGGAGTTTCTTTCCCTGTGATCTATCTTTCTCAGAGAGCTGTGTATTGAAGTCATCCACTATAATTGCTGACACTGTGCTTTCTTTTTTCATCTTTTGAAGGGTTTGGTTGATTTATTGAGTGGGTCTTTCATTCAGGGAATATATGTCTAAAACATTTAGTGGCTCTTGGTCTATCATTATATAGTGTTCCTTCTTGTTTGCTTGTTTTTTTAATCATTATCCAATTAAACTTTCATTTTTTTATGGAACTAGAAAAAAAAAGGAACCTGGGCTTAGAGGTGTCAGTTTCTGGGGTGAGAGAGAGCCCAGCAATCTAGCAGTAGAGCTGGGATGCAAGTGTACTTTTTGAACAACCCACTCATATATTTTCCCCATTGAACCTCCCTGCCCTTCAATCAAATGATTACCATGTGGGTACCCATCGAAGGAGGGCAAGTACTAAAACTCTCACTCAAATGTACATGACTAATATTAAAAAATATGTTCTTCCCAGCAGGTGGAACTCTGTAACTGAGTAGAATATATCTAACTTCTGAACCTTAAGGGAGAACACTGAGGGGATTGAAGGAAGTGAAAGATAGATGAGAAGGGTCAGATAAAGGGGACAGGGCAGTAAAATGAAGGCAGACGAAGCAGCTTTCTAAACTGAGGCCAGTGCTGATCCCCAGATTCAACTAAGAAGGGGGCCTTTCCAAGATGCCAGAAGAGGGGAGGCTTCATGTGAAGCATGTTTACAAGTGGATCTATGCTAAGCTTACTTATTCAGCAAACCACCTACTCATCCAGAGCTCACGGAACCCCCTGCCCCCAAAGAATGGCCCCAAGCGACTCTGTGCCATTACTCCATCCCCTGAAGACAGTTTCTGTTTCTTCTAGAAGGTTTTCAGTTACCATTAGAATCAACAGGAAATTAATCAGCCTGTCAGAAATGGAAAGAAGATCTGCCTTTTATGGTAGAAGTCATTAAAATAAAGCCGTCTTGGTGAAATAACAAGGTGTCCTTCCCTCTTTTTTAGTAAGTTGGAGACTCTCATACTCCAATCCTGAGGAACTGGGCCTCGTTGGAGGCAGGGTACGTGTTGTGCATGCCAGCCAACTTGCCATCCAAAGAGTTCCATTTGTTCTCTCAAAAAGCCCCTGGAAACCCAGCCCCATGGTCTGCTGAAAACTCTCTGGAAACATCTTGGGCCATATCTTTGTCTTGTATTGTTTTACTCGCCTTTCCCCCCCCCTTAAGCTCTTGGGGGAAAGTTTTTTTTCTCTTCTTCTTGTTTTGAAATGCTATTTTATATCTTATTTTAAGCCTGGGTGGAGAATTAGCTTCTTTACTTCCTTGCTCATTGCACGCTGATGGAGAAACATTAAAGGATACTAATAATACCTGGATGCTAATGAGCACAAAACACTGCCAGTCGTGCGACCTTTGCTCTGCCGTCCTGCCTATCAGGGGAAGCAGCTTCACTCTGCCTTCCCTCTTATGGAAACGAAAAGCTGGAGACCCCATGTGAGTGAGCGGACACTTAGGGAATGAGACTGAGGAATAACGTCTCCTTCTCTTCCACTAGCTTTGGACCCGCTGTTTAAAAAACATTTCCTACTCCTGCCTTCCATCCCAAAGCTGCCAAGAGAAAGGATACTGAGCCAGATGTTCTTTCTATGGGGTTTCATAAGACTTTTAGGGTCACAAGTAAAACACGCCAACCAAGCAGGAAGTTTACTGGAAAACTTTGTGGTTTCTTTTAGGGGCCTGTATTTGTTTCTCAACCTAACAATGTGAGTCTCACGAAAGCGGGGCTTTTGTCCAGTTTGTTCCCTATAGTCTCATCCCTGTCTAGCCTCAAACAAAACCAAATCGAACTAAACCAAACCAGCCCAGACCAGATCAGACCAAACCAAACCAACTTTTGTGGGATCAAACTCACAGCAAACTATTGAATACAGAACTGTATAGGGTTTCTGAGGTTATAAATCTTTTTTTGTGTGTGGCATCACTGTGCTGGTGGGAGTAGGAAGCCCAGCCTTGCTCCTGGAGAGCTGCTTCTGGATTTGAACTGTCAACCTTGTGGGCCGCAATCCCACACAGAACCACTACACGACCAGGGCTCAGTCGGCTGTAAATCTTTTTTTAGGAACAGTCTGCCTTATCTTCCCACCATGTAACAGATTATGGGTTTCAACCACTGACCTTTCAGTTGGAAACCCACAGCTGACCTTTCTGTGCCACCTGTGCCTGCCCAGCATCCCAGAGTTGTGAAGTCAGTATGGATTATAGTGCCCTGCCTTCTCTGCTGGACATGCCAGAAGGAGGCTACCGACTGAGGAAATGCCATGAGGGGCATGTCTGACCACCCTTAGCTACACAAAAGCAAAGGAGGCTCCAATTCTACATCTGCCCATCTGATGATTCCTAGGAGGCAGAGTTCAGGCATGCCTCCCTCCTCCAACTTCCTCTACCCTATTCTGTCACCAACAGTCCCTCCCACAACACTTTGCTTCTCCCCTGGAACCCCGCAACAATGCTCCTGATTTTATTAGGGAAGTCAACAGGCTACATCAAGTCAGGGTCAGAAAACAGTAAAGAAATATTTTGTCTATGGCACTTCTTTTCAGCCACGCTGGTAGGTACAAATTTGCTTTCTTAGGTTTCATTCACCATGTGTCTTCCAAAAAGGTTATCTCCCTTTTAGTTTGGGGTCCTCTGTGGTTCAATTGTCAGTCAGACAGTAAATCCACACGGTAAATAGTAATAGCAATCATGTGTGATAAAAAAGACAGCATTGCCTGTGACAAAGTTCGGAAGGCAGGAATGGAAAGGGGGAATGAATGCCTCTTTCCCCCACCCCCACCCCCCAAGAACCCCAAATCAAACTCCCTGCCATTGATGCTGATGCACAGTGACCCTATAGGAAAGGGGAGAGCTGCCCACCCGGTGCGTTTTCAAGACTGGAAGTGTTTATGGGAGTGGAATCCCCATCTGTCTCCTGCAGAGCCAAAGGGAAAGAAGCAGGGATGGAAAGGGTAGACGTGAATGAATAATGCAAAAGTGTGGAATTTACAATCCATGACAGGAGGAGACAAAATGGGTGTGACTTTTTGAATGGGAAATGGATTTGCTCTGGAAGCCTTTATCTCACAAAAAAAGTTAAAAATTTAAATTACAAAATAAAGTATGGGCATATCAGAGAACCTCTTAGACAGTCACCTTCTCATAACCACTCTTCCTCATTCTGGGCCATCGTCACCAGGGGGTGTAGTAGAGTTAAAATGTCTTCATGGGAATCTCAACCTTCTAAGTGTCTTAATGTAGACCCTTTAATGCAGTTCCTCATGTTGTGGTGACCTCCCCTTCCAACCATAAAATTACTTTTGTTGCTACTTCATAACTGTAATTTTGCAACTGTTATGAATCGGTGACCCCTGTGAAAAGGTCGTTTGATCTCCCAAGAGGGTTGCAACCCACAGGTTGAGAACAGCTGCTTTAGACATTGAAGATCTATCTCCTCAAATCGAAAGACGATGTGCCACAGAGCCCAGGCTGTCTCACCTTGGTATTTTTCTAAACCAGTGGTTCTCAACCTGTGGGTCACGACCCCTTTGTGTGTGTGTGTGTGTGTGTGTGTGTGAGAAACAACCTTTCTTTCATAGGGGTTGCCCGATTAATAACGGTAGCAAAATTAATCATGAAGTAGCCACGAAAATAATTTTATGGTTGGGGGTGGGGTCATCACAACATGAGGAACTGTATGAAGGGGTCACAGCATGAGGAGGTTGAGAAGCACTGCTCTAAACTCTTAAGCTGCCACTTTTCTTCAAGGTTGCTCATTGGCATTAATTTGCCAGCTTGTCTTGGCTGATGTAAATCAGGTGCGGAAGAACGCATCTCTCCTCCCCTCTCCCTCTTCCCCTCCCCCTCCCCTCTCCCCTCCTCCCCCCCCCTCTCCCTCTCCCCCCTCCCCCCCCCCCCTCTCCCTCCACCTTGACCACCTCCGGGAGATGAAGTGGTCAGAGGCCACATGGAGCGTACTGACCTCCCGCTCCCGTGCCACACAAATGCCCGGAGGCTTGCATTCTGCTAGCTACTCTGGTCTTTGTTTGTTCACTGCTAACCACAACTGAACTTAAGAGTCTGGGAAGTTTTTCCAAGTTTCTGGAAATAGTATGTGGTCTTTTGATTGTTACTATATATCCATTCTGAAAGAAAAACCATCCTCAAAACCCTTTTGGATTCACCCCTTCCCCATTGCTCTGTACAACAGATGGTTATCTCTGGAGAGCAGCTCTTTAATCCGACTTTAAATCCCACGGACTTCAAAACTCTTTTCGTTGTACTTTTCAAAACCATTTTATTGGGAACAGATGATGCAGACATCCTGTCAGACACATCAAACAGGAGTGTACAATTTCTACCTTGATCAGTTTCAAAAAATTCTCTTCCTTATTGAACTCCTGCCCCAATTACTCCCCCCCCCCCATTCCTCCCTCCTCCATATTCCATGAACCCTTATTCTATTTTATTAGGGGCATCACTGCCCTCTGGTGATTGTGAGGGCTACCCGGCCTTGCTCCTGGATAGCTGCTGCTGGATTTGAACTGCCAAGCCCGTGGGCCAAAGTCCGGCACTCAACCACTACGCCACCGGGCCTCAGCCCCCTCATTCTATTTTTGTCCCTATAGGTTCAGCTTCATATATCCCCAAACTGAACAACATATTTTTAAAAAATTCAAAAGGACTCACCACAATAACAAAATATATCTGAATTAAACCCCAATTTGAAAAACAAAAAACAACAGCAGAAAATCATGAAAACTAAGTCAGGGTCAATGTGCATTAGAGTGGGAAACAACTGACAAGGTTTTCACTGTTGAAGACAAGTTTATCAGTATTATCTCCTATAGTCATTTCTCTAATACGCTGTTTGGTAAACCACTTTCTTTCCATGCCTCCTTAATGGGAAGAGGAAGCTCACCCAGAGCCTTCTTTCCTGGGTGGATCTTACAAATGTACCTTGGGCTCCCACTGTCATCCATAGCCTTCTTCACACCAGAATCTCACCGTTTAGACTCTGATATGCTTTCCTCCCTCCAGCTTTGGATCATAAGATTCACAGTCCTTCAGTGACTGATACTGATGTGCTTCTGCCAGGGGAATTAGTTGACATCTCACTTAGATGTCTGCTTCTTTGGAAACAAGCCTTTAAGATCCCAGATGTTATTTTATCGGAGAGTTGAACACCATCTAATTTCTCACCCTTATCTTCTGTGGGTAATTACTGAGCAGGGACATGATGTAAGACCTCATCGTTCTTAAGTTGGAGTAAGGATTTAGTGTGAGCCCTAAACCCATTCCTAAATCTATTTTTTTTATCTCAAAACTATTTTTATAGCAAAACTAGGTCATGTTTTTGAATGTCTTACCTTCAGAGTAGTAATAGCTCATAATCAGGAAGCAGCAGCCTTTTGGATTTTTTTTTTCTAGTATACATTCCACTCCCTCCCCTTTCCTGTGACAGGTTTAAGAATGGGCATGTGACCAAAATCAATTTAAAGCAATTTGAAGAGACATCTATAATGCTCCTTTTAGGAAAGATTTTCTTGGCCTTAAAAAAATAAGAATCTATTTCTTCTCATCCTCTCTTGGTTTCCTAGATTTCCACAACAAATTATTGTATGTTTGGATGGCTCACAACAAGATAAATTTATTATCTCATAGTTCTGGAGGCTAGGAATTGAGATAAAGGTGTTGATAGACTCTTTTACAGCTCTCAGGGAAAACCTATTTCATGCCTTTCTCTAAGCTTATGGTGATAACAGTGTTTCTTGACTTACAGTTATATCACCCCAGTCTCTGTTACTATCACCACACACAGTAGAACCCCAGTACTTGATATAATCAGATTTTGATTAGAAGCGTTGAGAAAATTTTGTATCAGAGCTGGAACAAAACATTGTAATCTGACTCAAGGCATGTGATTTTTGTAAACAAAAGCAGTTTGTGTTTTGGTCACTTGACGTTCGTTGGCATTGTTAGTATGTGTTGTTTAAATATTTTGTGGCTGTGTTCCAAGCATTTTGCTATAATTCTCTTAGTTTTTGTGGCTTTTCATATCATTTTTATATTAAAGAACATGGATCCTAAGAAAAAACTTTTGAAAACAATCATCATGATAAGAAACTGTTTAACTGTGTTATCTATATTATTGATAATAATTTACTAAACACTTAGAAAACAGTTAAGGAAACTCCAAAAGCTGACCCCATTAGACAGATCTAAATTATTTTTTTTAAGAGAAATCCAGCCAGGTCCTGGTGGAAAAAGACATAGAAGGAAAAAACTGAAAAGTAGCTACCAGTTGATTTTATGGAAATATGCCCACAGCATGTAAGACGAAGTCTCACCATCTTTTGCTCTCACGATCACTCTGGTCATACTTCCATCACAGATCAGTTTGTCCTTTTAGCAGTCACTGGTATTTTCGATCATCTTGCCCAGCACCACAATTTAAATGCATTAATTGGCCTTGGTCTTTCTTATTCAGTGTACAACTTTCACAAGCATATGGGGCGATGGAGAAGATCATGGCTGGGGTCAGGTGCTCCTTAGACTTCAAAGTAACATCCTTGCTTGTCAATGCTCTGAAAAGGTTTTGTGCAGCAGAGTTACCTAATGCAGTACATCGTTTGATCTTTGACATCTGCTTCCATGAGCATTGATTGTGGATCCAAGCAAGACACAATCCTTGGCAACGTCAACCTTTTTTCCATTTATCATGATAGTTACCTATTGGTCCAGTTGTGAGGATTTTGGTCTTCCTTACATTGAATTGTAATCCATACTGAAGGCTACAAATCTTGAAGCAAGTGCTTCAAGCCCTCCTTAATTCCATCATGTAAAGTTATGTCATCTACATACTATGGGTTGTTAATAAGCCTTGTTTCAATCCTGACTGCACGTTCTTCTTCATGTAATCTAGCTTCTCTGATGATTTGGTTTGATTGAGCAAGTATGGTGAGAGAATACCACCCTGGTGCACACCTTTTCTGATTTAAAAGTATACAGTATTCCCTTGTTTTGTTTCCACAACTCCCTCTTGATCCATGGACACTTTCCCCTTGAGCACAAGGAGATGTTCTGGAATTCCTGTTCTTTTCAAGATTATCCGGAGTTTGTTATGACTCACACAGTCGAATGCCTTGGCATAGTCAATGGAACACGGGTAAGCATCTGTCCGATACTCTCTGCTTTGAGCCAAGATATATGTGACATTAGCAATGATATTTCTTCTTCCACATCCTCTTCTGATTCCAGCCTGAACTTCTGGCCCTTTCCTGTCCATATACTGCTGTACCCATTGTCTGATGATCTTAAGCAACATTTTACTTCCATGTAAATATCCATGCTATTGGCCTATAGTTTGAACACCTTTCCAAAGGAAGTTGACCAAACAGAATGATAAAAAGAGAACTCTTTCAAGATTGCTAATAAATGTTGAAAGTGCATACCACTTTGCTCTAAGTCTTAATCCAGTCACTCAGCTCCAGCCCTCTGAGTCAGCAAACCCAGATCTCTCAATTAAGTACCCAGAGGCACCCCAGTTCACCAGGCAGTCTCCTGCCCCAAAGCACACAGCTTTATGTGGTAGGCAGACTGGGAATTCCCTCACCCTGTCTCATGCTCCAGCTCTTGGTTCTGCGGCTGCTGTTCCACTGTCACTCATCTGGTGTTAAAGCTAGCTCCTGTATCCGTAGGACACACTCCAACCCTGGCTCTTCTCTTTTGTTGACAGTGAAACACTCACTTGCCCTTTCTGCTTCTGAGTTGGCTCGTTTTCTATCTAGCAGGACTGCAAAGTCTATTAGCCCTGTTAACATCACTCACAGATGAATAGGTGATGCCATCAGTATCTTACCCCCACCCTCTTACAGAGAGCTATCAGAAAAATGAAGGTTGATTGGTGGGAATAACTAACGAAGGCTATGGATAAAAGAGTGCATTGTGCTATGTTTCTTATCATCTTATAAAGGCATAAGTGTGTTAGATTTAGGCCTACTCCACTTCAGTATAACCACATATTTACTAATTACCTCTGTAACTATGACATGTTCAAATTGGTTACAATCAAAGATATGGTGTGGGACAGGGGCACGGTGTGTGTGCTAAGAATTGAACCTATATTGTTGAAGTGGCACAAATCAACCCATAGCACTTTGGGATGCTATATTTTGGGACTGGTTCAAAATCAAGACAAAAAGCTCACATAGTTGTGGAAGTTGGGAAGCTCCAAGTCCAGGCAAATTCTAAGTCAGATGTGAGGTCAGATGTAAGGCTGGAGAAATCTCCTAACTCCAAATAGCTGGAGGGTCGGATCACTTCAGACTGATGTCGGTGTGCGCTGCTTCTCAATGGACTAACTGTTACCTCGTGTCCTGTGTCACTCTTCTTTCCGCAGGACGGGGAGAGGCCAAGAGCTTTAGAAAGCTGCTATTGAGTTCTTAAGACCCCAGTCGCCACTCACGACATTAGGGTGAATTCTGCTCTGCCAGTTGACCCCAAGATTAGGCTCTCCATCCGCTGCACCCAGCATCTCGTTCCCTCAAGGTGTTTGGTTATGGTTAATAAGTTTTTCACAATCTCCCCTGTATGTTTAGCTTCATTCATGGATATATTTGTAGCAAAAATAAACATGCATACATATGTATACTTACATATATACACACACAAATGTCCTCTGTCTAACCTATAAAAATATTTGTGGCTGGATTTCCCCTCTCCCTCTCCCACCTGTTCAGCCTGCATGTCTATCCAAGCATCTATTCATAGATTCTTCACTGTTGCAGGATTGTGAAATACCCTCTTATTCATAAACTGGAATTCCAGTGGGGGGTTTTAACCTTCTCTTCCATTCCTCTCGTCTCTTCTATTTATCACATCCAGTAGCGTACTATGTTAATTAGCAAGTTGTATGTCTAACTTCTCCTTTGTAACTTTTCTTAGCTCATGATTTTCTAATATTATCAAACTATGTGGCTGTATTGTGAAAGCAACTTTCTGATATCTTAATGGGAAATGTACTAAGGTATAATTCATCTAGGGGAAAGTGGCCATCTTTATGATCATGAATTATTTTCTCAGTAAATAAAAGGTGTCTTCCAATTGTTTAGGTACATATTTGTTTCTTCTAGGTGTATAGGTACTTCCTCACTTCTCATAATATTTATATTCTAATTATTTTTATTATTATAATACATGATATTTTCTCTTTTGTCTTTGAATGGGATATTATTTGTGCACCAAAGTCTTTTGACTTCTGTATGCTAGTCTTTCTATTGAGTCTCCATAAATTTTTCGAGATATACTGCCCATCACCTGTAAATGGACATGGCTTTACTCTTTCCTTTCTATTTGTGATGCCTCTAATTAAGTTCTGATGATGAATTCCTTGGCTAATCCATCTAGTTTAATGATCAATTGACTTGATCAAACTTGCATCATTCCAGATCTCAATTAAGACTTTGGATTCAAAACTGAATAAAACTCCAAAAGCCAAACTCACTTCTATCACGTCTGTGCTGACTCATAGGTGCCTATAGAACAGGGCAGAACTGCCCCTGTGGATGTCTGAGATGGTGAGTCTTTGATGGGAGCTCACCTTTCTCCTGTGGAGTGGCTGCTGGTTTTACCCTTCTGGCCTTGAACATGTCTAACCACTGTGCCACCACGCCTCCTCAGGGTGAGGGCTACAACACAGACACATGCCCCTCAAAAACTGTGGGAATTCTTTTAATCCCATTTTCCCACAAACTTTAAAGATACACACACACACACATATACACAATTGTATAATATATACCTTAAAGTAACCAGCAAGTTTTATTTTCAAATCTGAGATGTTTTCTTTAAGGCTAGGTATTGCATTTTGATATAGAATTTCCAGAATCTATGTCAGTAAATTCATTTTTTGAGAGCAAAGCACTTTTGGATTTGAGTCCTAAATGGTGGACAGGCATTGGAGTAAAGGGAAGGGATGTCACCCTAGCAGTAAGTAGCTGTGGAGGGGAATAAGTGGGGATCAGGGAATACAGTCTAAGTATTTTAGAGGGGTGCTGGAGAAAATCAGTGTTCATTAGAAGCTCCCTACACTGAAAAATGGTTTGCCAGTGGCTGGGAGGAGCTAGGTAAATGCTGCACTCTTATACAGTTCAGCCAGGCACAGGGGACCTATATACCAATGATGACTGCTAATAAAAGCCAACAAGAAGCAGACAGCTGTTGAAACAGGGGCCTGGGCAGAATGTAGAGACAAGCCTGGATTGAGGAAAGCGCCTGGAGCTAAAGGGCTGTGCTCGGTTCAAAGACATTGATGGAGTCCTGCTTTGTGTACTGATTCCTGAACCAGGCTCAGTGCTGAGCTTAAGATTCTAGCTATTCGCCTCTTCATCCTAGTTGCCAGCAACCCAGAACTATTTGGAAGCCCTTGAATGTGAAGTTTCCTACCTTCTTGTTTTTGCGCATGCCCTTTTCTCTGTCTGGGCTGTCCTACCTATGCTTGATGATTCTTGTGGATCCTTTAGCATTGTCTTTTCTGACACATCTTTTAATAAAGATGTGTATTCTCTGTACTCTTCAGTCAAGTTGATTTTTCTCCTTCTCTGTACTGCACATGACACTGATGAGAATAATGAAGATTTATTGAATGTTTCATTGGGTCCAGAATTGTGTCCCATGTGCAAGGCCTTTCAAAGAGTTCTAGGTCGCTGGTAACTGAGATGTCGTGACTCAGGATCAGCGAATAACTTGAGCTCAGTGTGGGTTACCAAACACGACTAACTTCATTTCACAGATGATGCATGTCAGTAGTTTGTTCAGAGTTGACTAGCTAACAAGTGACCAGCATGAGATCTAAGTCCAGATTTGTCTGTTGTCACAGCTTCCCATTAATTACCCAAAATGTTACAATGTGAACCCTGTATGTCAATTCTTTGTTTATACAGTGTCTCCCAAGTAGGTGTTGAGGACATTCAAGGCAGAGACAAATTGTTCTTCTTTCTTTCTTTATTTTGAGATTTACAAAGCAGATATGCCCATTAGTTGCCCTTTCTCCTTGATGGTCCTGGGATGTCTCTTTGTGTCCCTGTTTCTGAGATGCCTCTAATGCCCAGAGGAATGGCTCTCATGGAAGTCTGGGTTTTGTCTTTTCAGATTATGCCCCAAAGGAAAATTAAGGGTGGTGGCTAGGGTCACACTCTCTACTAAAATAAAAACTCAGTCCCACCATCATCTTTTCCATTAGCCTAACTGAGAATTCTCTGCAAGATGGGGTTATAATGACAGGCCGACAGGCCAGAATTGATACCACATCACATAAGGGATTCTGGCAAATTGGATTATGGCTAAAAGCGCCATATTACTTGACTGTTTCAAATAATATGCACTGCATCAAATTTTGACCCTACTGGTAATCTTTGAATCCTCTTCTTTAGCAATAGCATTGTGAATTGAATGGTAAATGAATATTGGTTAAAAGACTGAGTGAAGGAACAGCAAGTGGCTATTGATCTTATAAGGGCATGGTTCTTTGGAAATTCACTAATGGCATCTCAGTCTCTCTCCTCAGGTAAATTAGGCTCAAAGGGATTTATTCTTTGGATCACATTAGGGTTTACCTTTTTCATTTTTCAAAAACCCTGTTCACTTTAGGGGGTTAATGGTGTTCTCCTCTTGATGATATGGCAGTGGATGGTAGAACTCAATAAGTTCTCCCATGGAAGATGTGAACAACTTCAAATATGCAGCCTGGTCCAGAGAACTATGTTCAGAATCTCTAAGTACCAGCCGACTTCATGTGCGTGTCCTTATAACCGCCTTTGTAGGCACGACAGTTCTCATCTGTGATAAGATGAAGGAATCAGCATGTTTGAGTCTATCAGCTGGCGCCCATGCGTACAGACAACTGTGTGCCTGCATGGTTCCTTTTACTACTCACCAATGATTTATTCATCAAAAAAAAAAAAAAAACAACCCCTTTTGATTTGGTTAGGGATAGCCCAGCTAAAAACACAAATGGACTATGATAGTCTTTGAAATAAAGGAGTCAACTAAAGTACAATTTATCAGTTTCCCGCACAATTGAGCAATGCCCTTGATCAATTATTACAGACTACATATTATATAAGAGCCTAGATGGTGCAATGGTTCAGTCCTTAGCTGATAACTAAGAGGCTGGCAGCTGGAACCCACAGTCAGAATGACCTGACAATTAGAGGGTAGGCAATCCTCTAGGATTACACTTACAAGAATTGCTAAGCATTAAATTTTAACATATGAAATATTTGGGATCACTCTCTCCTTTGACCCTTCAACTACCATGATAGAAAGCTCTTTCATAGAAAATACTTTACTGCTGAGGCATTATTTTGCCTGTTTGCTTACAATTAACAATGACAACATACAAGGCCAATCTTGACTTGTGTAGGTATTGTTAGAAGTCTTACCTCCAAAGACTGATCCTGAACTATCATCATCATATTATAAATTCCAAAGCCTAAGTCTGAAGCAAGAGCCCGTCTTTTAATGTCTTCAGCATCTCAAAGGTGATACCAAATGCCAATTTCCTACAAGGATAAACATTTTGGTCCCAAACTTTTCTCTCTCCTTCCCCCCTCCCAGTTACCATTGAGTTCATTCAAACTCATGGTGACTCCATGTGTCAGAGTTGAGCTGTGATGCCTAAGGTTCTTAATGGCTAGAACCTTTCAGAAGCAGATCACCAAGATGTACTACAGAGATACTCTGAGTAGATTTGAACTATCAATATCTCAGTAGCCAAACACTTAAATCTTTGCTTCACCCAAGAAAATTGCAGTTATGGAGTAGCAACCAAAATAATGTAATGGTTGGGGGTGGGGGGGGCAGTCACCACAACATGTGGGACTGTATTAAGGGATCACATCATTAGGAAGGTTGAGAACCACTGCACCACACATTAATAAGGCAGGACTGATGTGGGGGTGTGTCTTGATTCACAGCCTGAGAAATGGGGTGTGACACAAGTCATACCCTTCTTCAAATCAGGCCCTTACTCAAGTAATGCTCCTGCTTTTGTCAGATCTATTAGTGTCGAAGGAGAATGGAAACAGCATACAAACCACAAAGATGGACAAGAAGCAAAGTGTGTCTTTTGGACTCCAAGTTCCCACACTAAGGATCTTCTAGACCCAAGGGAAGGTTGGCGCCAAGTAGATGAAGTTCTACAAAGAAACCGGACCAACACACTTTGAAAGAGCCAGCAGAGAAAGTCCTCTCCCTGAACAGGTGTCCCAAATGCAGGCTTGCAGACCTCTAAACTGTGAAAAGGTGTGTCTGTGTGTTAAAACCATCCACTTGTAGCACTTCTGTGATGACCACACTGGATCATTAAGACAAGGGACACCATAGCCCAGAGTTATGGAATGAGTCAGTTGGCTCAACTATATCATAAATCCGTGTCCATTTTGGCACCCAATGTTAATCCCTAACCAGCAGGCCACAGGATCTTCTTCTGCAATAGGATCTGCATGTCTGCAGAGAAATGGAATTAAGCTATTATCAAGTGGTTTCTGACTCTTGCAGAAACACCAGCAACAATAGCCACTTCTATGCAACATTTTCAGAGTGTTGTTTGTTTTGGCAAATGCTTAACTGCACTACACATTCCTACCATTTAATTGCCCTTGCAAAGATAAACAGAGGCCTCTGAAATGGAGCTAAAGGCCATATAACTCAAGGGAACCCATGTTTGTTTAATTGAGGAACAGAAAGGGTTACTTCTATGAATTCAGCAGTAGTCTGAAACAGTGCCATCTTGTCCACAGTCATCCATTTGCGGAACTTCCATAGACCACCTCCTCTGCCCTTCATTCTGAAAGAAAGTTGAAAATAGGTTCTGCTTTTTTGATTGCATTGTTAACAAGCCATTTTCTCTGGCAAGTTCAAGGCTCACACAAGGCACAATATCTAGTCTTTGGAGTCATTGTTCTATAAATATAACTCATCTCATCGCTATAATGATGCCAATCAGGAGAGTGAACATAACTTAGCAGACTTAGAAATGAGGCCCTCAAAGAGTGTACTTCAAATATCTTAGTAGACACTTGGAAAGTGCCTTCTGTAGCTAAGACCTGCGCAGAACATGACGCTCTTTCTTGGCAAAAGCAAACGAAAAGGAAGAAAACACAGCTGTTTTTGTAGAAGCAAGTGAAATGGGGGGATCAACTTTTGCCCCTAATGATTGGACAGTCTAATTGATTGAGGGCATTGCATTGCCAACACCTTTTAGGTTGACACAGAGAAATTGCCCAATAACTTTCTCAAGTATTTCAGAACATTGACAATTAGAAGTTAGAAGAGAAAGAAAAGTTAAAGATGACACCCATTGGAGGCACACTTAATACTTCTTGAGACTGTTTCGTTGTTTGTTATATCCCACAGGATCTGCCCAGAAGTTTATGAGCTACGGGAGGCTATTGTGTGCCTATGTGGCACATGAAAGAATGAACTGGAAACAGGGACTCTCAGCTCCATCTTCTACCCCAAGCACCTGATTCTTCTTTCTACTGATGAGTACTGAAAGAAAAAAAAGACATTATCTCTATTCAAAATTAGCCGTATTAAAATCACTCTTTCTCTTCTGAACAGCTGGCAAACACTGCCCAGTACATGGGACAGAAGAGAAGGCATTTTGTGAGTTTAATAATTAGTTAAAGGGGGAAAAGAGGTCTTGAGATGAAGGAGACCTGCGAGGTAAACTAGTCACTACTTTTCCCACACTGAACACCATTCTTTTTGACTGGCCCTTTCTTCCTTCCTGGACAAATCTCAATTTAGATATCATGGCTTAGAGTAAAGCACCTTGGTTCCCTCAAGTTCATCTCCACTGTCTCCACACCCATGTGATCCCACTGCATTTCCTAGTCTCCTGCGCTGAGCATACTTTAGTGATTTATTTGAAAATACCCTGCCTGTCACCGAACCAAGTATTTCAGGTCAAAGACTTAGTTTTACTTGTTTATTTCTCAAGCTTAGCAGGCACTAGGCCTCTAATCAATATTTTGTAAATGAATAAATCAAATCCTTCATCTTTTCTATGTAAGGAAGGGAATGAATAAAAGGTTTTAACAGTATAGCTGAGATACAAACTCTATCAGTTTCCTGAAGTAGTTTTTAAAAATCACCAGAAAGTTACTTTCTTAAAACAAAAAAGTCTTGAAAAGAATGATGGCAACCTATGTACAAATGTGACTGATAAAATTGATGTATGGATTGTTATAAGATCTGCAAGAGCCCCCCATAATATGATTTTTTAAAAAAACTATTTTCTCCCAGTTCTGCATGCAGTATCTGCAAATTAGGATCACCAAGAATAAATCAGGTAATTTGCAGCCCTGCTTTACTTCTGGAGGCTTTAGGGCAGGGATCCTTAAACTACAGCCCGTGGAGGATATTGATCCAGCCCCCCCAGGTGTTTTTGCCACAGCTGCCTGTCCTGCTTAGCAGCCGATTCATTCTGGGGCCACTGGATTTGAACCGCCAAGTCCGCGGGCTGCAGCCCCGCACTCAACCATTTACACTACAGGGGCTCGGTCCCATAGTTGTTTTTTTTAAAACTATAGTCTGACCCTCCAGTGGCCTGAGGGACAGTGAACTGACCCCCTGTTTAAAAAGTTTGAGGACCCTTGTTTTAGGGAATCTGTTTCTTACCATTTCCAACTTCTTGTGGATGCCCACATACCTGGGCTTGGGGCTGAGTGATCTCAATCTTCAAGATCGGCGTCACCAAAGTGTTTTAAGCTCCATATTCACGTCGTTTTCTTCCCTGAGTCTGTCAGGCATCCCCCTGCCACTCCTGTGTCCTGTGTGGATATGTGTAGATCCATTTATGGGTCACCATGACATTTTCCCATTTTAAGACCCTTAACTTAATCACACCATTCAAAAGACTTTACATTCGCAGTTCAGTAATTAGGATGTAGAAAGGATATTTTTTCAGCATATAGTAGGGAATAGTAAGAAAAATCATGATAATAAAGGAGTTATTAAGAACCTATACTGATGGAGAATAGCAAAACAAACAGAATGATCAAACCTTTAAAAAATAAGGAAGATAAGAAATAAATGAGAAAGTAGTATGAAAAAAGAACCAAAATATTTTCACAATCTAGAGGGTCAAGGAGCTGCTAGAAATTCAAGATACATTCAGGAGAGGACATGACACAAGCGAAATCATTGCTGATGCCAGGTGAATCTTGGTTAAAAGCAGAGAGATTGCCAGGAATTTGTTTACTTGTGTTTTATTGACTATGCCAAGACATTTCACTGCGTGGATCCTAACAAACTAGTGATAGCCTTAAGGAGAATGGGGATTCCAGAATACTTCATTATGCTCATGCAGAATCTGTGCTTGGACCAAGAAGCAGTCCTATGAGCAAAACAGAGTAATATTGCATGGTTTCCAGTCAGGAAAGGTGTGTGTCAGGGTTGTGTCCTTTCACTATACTTATTCCATCTGTGTGGTTATCAAATAATTTAAAAAACTGAGTTATATGATAAGGAGCTAGACATCAGGATTGGGAAAGGCTAACTAAAGGCCTATGATGTACAAGTGGCACAACCTTGCTTACTGAAAGCAAGGCAGCCTTCAGGCACTTGATGATGAAAAGCAAGGATGGGAACTTTCAGTCTGGATTACAACTTGGTGTAAAGAAAACTGAAGTCCTCACCACGGGCTCAATAGGTAGCATCATGATCAACTGAGAAAAGATTCAGGTTGTCAAGGGTTTAATTTCACTTGGTTCAATAATCAGTGCTTATGGAAGCAGCAGTCACATGATCATAGGATGCATTGCACTAGAAAATCTGGCGAACAAGACTTTTTTTTTTAACGTACTGAAGTATAAAGAGGATGCCTTTGAAGGACTAAGTTTTGCCCGATGCTAGCCATGGTATTTTCTATTTCTTCATATGTATGTAAAAATGGGACAGTGAATAAGGAAGACCCCAGAAGGATTGACGCATTTGAACGATGTTACTAGTTACAATTATTGAAAATATTAAGGATTTCTGGTAGAACAAATAAATCTCTTATGGAACGACGACAGCCAGCATGCTCTTTAGAAGAGCCAGTGGCCAGACTTTGTCTCCCATTCTTTGAACATGCTCTCAAGAGAGGTTACTAGTCCCCGGAGATGTACAGCACGGTTGGTAAAGCAGGTAAGTGAACAAGAGGAAGACACTCAAAGAGATGAAGCCATACAGTTGCTACAACAGTGAGGTTACCCATTGCCACCATTGTTAGGATGACACAGGGCTGTGCAGTGTAGCATCTGTTGTGCATGGGTTGCTGTGAGTCAGAAGTGACTAAATTGCATAGAGAAAACAGTTAGAGGCCATTGCCCAGACCTAGTGAGAGATTTTGCCTCCCAATGATCCCAAACAGATTTGCTTCTACCATTCACTTGCTATTTGATTTGGGGCAACTGACAATTTTGCTTTGAAATTCTCATTTTAAAAATAGGTATGATAATACTTACATCTGGGGTTGTGGCAACTGATGAAAAGACCGAAAAAACTTAAAGTAATTCGATGTGTTTGCTTTTATTATTTTGAGAAAATGAAATATACTGAAGAGGAAGCATTATATACACACATATATATTCATATTATCATAATATATTTTTAGAAATCATCTTATTGGGGGTTCATAAAGCTCTTATCACAATACCTATGAAGCATGAATTTTGAAAGGGTGAAAAGGAGAACTGTGTGGAAGATGTCCTTTGAAAAGGAAAGTTGAAGCGACTCACCACAAAGAGTTTTTAAAATTCCGTTTAAGTGATATAAGATGAAAGAATTGGTTTTTATAAAAAGCAAATGAAAAACACTCATAACCACCAATTTGAGTGGGAAATAGGGCCAATGTGTTGCAAATCACCAGAAAGACCAAGACTATAATTGAGAATGACAGGGAAATTGCAGAAAGTAGAAAGGAATGTTTGAAGGGTAAAAACGGTTCTTTTCTTTATATTTCCATGTGGTTGATATTGTTTTTTTG
The DNA here is from genome assembly GCA_004026705.1 of Nesogale talazaci. Lineage (NCBI taxonomy): Eukaryota > Metazoa > Chordata > Mammalia > Afrosoricida > Tenrecidae > Nesogale > Nesogale talazaci. Next base: position 70,479 of record PVJH01002720.1, on the reverse strand, counting down.
AGATCTTCAATGGCTTTGCTGACTTTTTTCTCTAGTTGTTCTTTTGATTACCTGGAATAGAGTGACAAAATATCAATATTGGTGAAATTGTCTACTTTTCTTTTTATCCTGTCAATTTGTTTAAATTATATTGTGGTGGTCTTATACTTGATGTTAATTTCATAATTGGGAGTGTAGGGGTGGAGTCTAGTCTGTCATTCTGGAGATAGCCAATGAGGCCTCTGTGTGGGCCTGGATTTCTCTTGAGCCTTCTGGGAAGTCTCAAGGTATTTTTCAATTGGAGAAGAGAGATTTGACTTAGTCTCTTGGAGTTGGTGTACCAACAAGAAAAGATGGTGGCATGCTGATTGATCCTGGGCCCTGGCGACTGGGGGAGTCGGAGGAGAAGCCACATGGGCTTACCCTGATGGAACCAAACCTCTGGGGCCGGAGAACCCACACGGAGACTCCTGCCAGTGCTGAGATGCTTGGGAGGCCATGGGGAGACCCCTGTCAGCGCCAAGATGCTTTTACTGCCAATGAATACTGCTGATGGACCCTGAGCCCTGGAAACAAGGAGCCATGGGGAGATCCCTACCAGCACTGGGATGCTTCTATTACTACTGGATACACAAGACTCTGCACCCACTGGCCTGTGATTGTTCTGGTGTCATTGTATGTGCTTCATGAGTTGGAAGGAGACTTTATAGACTGGGATCTGACATATGGGCTAATATCGGACTGACACATATATCATCAATTTAATGTGGACATGACAAGAAAGCACAAAGACTTTGGTCCTATCTCTTAGGGATATTCTAAGGATTCAAAAAGATGGTGTATATAAAATTTCTTCTATATAGTTATGTGTATGCATATATGTATATAAAGCTCAATATATTAGAGATATCTTACTTGTGTAATTACCTTCATGCATTCTAGTATAGGTTTGCTTTCATTTCACAATCTTTGTGAATTTTTTTACATTACACTGCATTTCTCCAACCCAACACGATGAACATCACAGCTTTTAGGGATATTATTTATATATGTATGTATGTATGTATGTATGTTTTGTGGGCATCACTGCCCTCTGATGGTCATGGGAGCTACCCAGTGCTGCTTCTGAGAGCCGCCACTGAATTTGAACCACCAAGCTGGCAGGCTGCAGTCCCGCATTCAACCACTTATGCCACTGGGCATCAGCCCTAGGGAGATTTCTACAGTTTCAGTCTTGCTCTCTAACTGGAGGAACCGCAATAGCATACATCGTCTCTACCAACTCTGATCTCTATCAACACTGACATTTTCCATGATATCAGAACAGGTGTTATGTTTGGATTGCTTCTTTCTGGAGATTTGGGCTTGCATGCCCGGAAATTCTTTTTTTTCCCCCAATGATTTCATTGGGGACGCTTACAGCTCTTATAACATTCAATGCATCATTTGCATCAAACATATTTTTACACACATTGCCATATTCATTTCCAAATATGTTCCACTTGAGCCCTTGGTATAAACTCCTCACCCTCCCCCACTTTTTAAAAAATCGCTTTACTGGGGGCTCATATGACTCCCATCATATGATCCATTCATACATCAATTGTATGCAGACCACATTTGCTCACTTGTTACCATCATCACTCTCAATACATCCTCCCTCCACTTAGGCCCCCAGTACCAGCCCCACATATTTCCCTTCCCTCCCCCTCTCCCTCCCCTATGAACCTTTAATAATTTAAAAATTATTATTACTTTTTCATATTGTACACTGTCCAATGTGTCCCTTCATCCAATTCCCTGTTGTCTGTGCCCCAGAGAGGAGGTTATATGTAGATCCCCGAAATTAGTTTCCCCTTTCTATTCCACCATCTCTCCACCCTCTCTTTATCACCACTCCCACCATTAGTCCTGAGGAATAATCTATCCTGAATTCCCCATATTTCAGACTCCTGTGTGCATCCTCTGGTCTAGCTGGATTTATCTAGTAGAATTGGGATCATGATAGTGGGTGGGACGAAGCATTTGAGAACTAGAGGAAAGTTGCATATTTCATTGTTACTACACTGTACCTTAACTGGCTCATCTCCTCCCTGCAACCCCTCTGTAAAAGGATGTCCATTCACCTATTGATGGGCTTTGGTTCCCCAATCTGTACTCCCCCTCATTTATAATGGTATAATTTTTAGTCCTTTGATGCCCGACACTGATTCCCTTCAACACCTCATGGTCACACAGGCTAGTGTGCTTCTTCCATGTGGGCTTTGTTGCTTTTGAGCTGGATGGCCGCTTGTTTACTCAAGCCTTTAAGACCCCAGACACTATATCTTTTGATAACGGGGCACCATCAGCTTTCTTCACCACATTAGTTTATGCATATATTTGTCATCAGCGATCATATCAGGAAAGTAAGCACGCAATGTTATGCTTTTTAGTTCTTGAAGCCTGATAACTGATCGCTTTGACATGTTGTGGTCCCACAAGCTGATGTGCACCATCCATGTGGGCTTTGTTGCTTCTGAGCTAGATGGTCACTTGTTTACTTTCAAGCCTTTAAGACCGTAGACACTCCATCTTTTGATAGCCGATGTGCCTGGAAATTCTTGTCTCCATTTTTTTTCCCCACAAGTGGAGTCTATGTCAACTGATAGTGACCCTGTGGGATGGGGGAGAACTTCCCATGGGCTTCAGAGACTGTAACTCTTTATGGTAGTAGAAAATCCCATCTTTTCCCCGTAGAGTGGCTGGTGGCTTCAAACTGTCTGCCTTGTAGTTAGCAGCCCAACGCATAACCACTATGCCAAAAAGGCTCCTTGGTAAAACCCAAGTTCAGCTGTGCTAACTGTTGAAGATGATTTATGGCCAGTACATCTTGTCCTGGTGATTTTCTTGTTGAGTGTACCTCAGGCCTGCTTGGTGTCCATGTGGAGAGAGAGCACTAGTGGGGGAAGGGATTACCTGAGGGAACAGGGAGAGGGAGCATCTGCTGCTGAGGGGGCTAGAGAGAGTCCCTATGCTGTCAAGTTTTGTGTGTGTGGTATCACTGATCTGGTGGGAGTAGGAAGCCCAGCCTTGCTCCTGTAGAGCTGCTGCTGTATTTGAACTGTCAACCCTGTGGGCCGCAGTCCCGCACACAACCACTAGGCCACCAGGGCTCACCAATGCTGTCAATTTTTATGTCACATTTGACATCCTCTTATTAATTGCATGCACATTTGTTATTTTCAAACCCCCCTGATTAAGGTTTAATTTTACAACAATGAGATATCTTTCTTTAGTCCTGAAACTATGTCTTAAAATGTATTTTTTCAGAGATTTTTATAGCCACTCCGACCTTCATCGGCTTTCAGTTTGTGTTGTATATCTTGTCTGTCCACTTACTTGGAAACCCTTGTGGATGCTTCAGATTCAAAATGTGTCTCTTGTAGACAGTAGTTTTAAGACTATATTCTGAAAATTCTTTAGTTCAGTTGCTTACTCCATCAATACTTCATGTAATTTTTTGCTTCTTTTTTTTTTTTTTTGGCATCACTGCTCTCCGGTGGTGGGAGTAGGGATTTTTTTGCTTCTTATAATCATATGTTGTTCATGCAATGCCATTTTAAACTTATTTGAATATTTAAAAATCTATTTTAATTTCCTATAGGATTTTGACTCTGCGAAGGCATTCATCTGTATAGCTGGCAACAAGCTGTGGGTGATCTTATGAAGAAGGGGAACACCATGCTCCTTCGCTGTGCTCACCAGGAGCTCGTACACAGTGTAAATAGCAGTTGTTTGAATAGAACTAGTGGATCCTATGTGGTCTAAAGTTAGCAAAGGTGTGCATCAGAGCTCTCTTCTTTTACCTTATGGATTCAACCAGTTTGATGAGCAAATAATCTGAGAAATTAGACACTATCAAGAAGAATACAGTACAGGATAGAAGATTCATTACCAACCTGTGATATGCAGATGACATAACCTTGCTTGCTGAAAGTAAAGAGAACTTGCCGTGCTTAGTGATGAAGATCAAAGATGATAGTCTTCAGCATCGATTGTGCCTCACCCCAAAGAAAACAAAAATGCTCACAATGAGACCAATAAGTATCATGACAACTGGTGAAAACAATGAAGGTTTCGATGATTTGGATCCACGATCAGTGCCCATGGATATAGCAGTCCAGAAATCAAACAGGAGACTCTTGGCAAAATTTAACCTCTCTAAAATTTTAGAAAGCAAAGTTATCAATTCGAGGACTAAGGTGTGTCCGATCCATGTCAGAGTATTTTCAGTCACTTTATATACTTATGAAAGCTGAACAATGAAGAGAGAAGACAAGAAATGATGCCTTTGAATTATGGTTTTAGTGAAAACATAGTGCCTGGAGAACATAAAGGGAAGGTGGAGAATAAAGGGGGAAGCAATCTCAATAAGCTACATGTAGTCCCCTCCCTGGGGGATGGACAACAGAAAAGTGGGTGAAGGGAGACATTGGATAATGTGAGGAATGAAAAAATAATAAATTTATAAAGTATCAAGACTTCATGGGGGAGGGAGAGTGGAAGGTGGAAGCGTAAAAATGAAGAACTAGTACCAAGAACTCAAGTAGAAAGCAAATGATTTGAGAATGGCGATGGCAACAAATGTACAAATGTCCTTGACACAACGGATGGATGCAGGATTGTGGGAAGAGTTGTACCAGCCTTCAATGAAATGATTAAAAACAATTAAATTCCTTCAAAAAAACATTGAAAAATATATGCATCTTGTAACTCCTAAAAAAAAAAAAAACCCTCCTTGGTCCTGCACCATCTTCAAAATTGTTGCTTTTTTTGAGCCTAGTGTTCCCCCTACTGTGCAATCCACTGTGTTGAGAGTCTTTTTTCCTCCTCAGAGCTTCTCCCAAACATAATGTTCTTTTCCAGGGACTGATCCAAAGAACATGAGATGAAGTCCTGCCATTCCTGCTTCTCAGGAACATTCTGGCGATAGTTCTTCCAAGACAGTTTCTTTATTCTTCAAGCTCTCCGTAGGATGTGCAGGATTCTTCCCCAATCCTATACTTAAAGGCATTGATTTCCAGTCTTATTTATTATTCAGCTTTTGTATGCAGATGAAGTGATTGACAATATCATGTGCATATTCTTCAAGGCAATATTTTTGCTTTTGAATTTTTTAAAGAGGTATTTTGAAGCAGATTTGTCCAATGCAAGATTTTGTTTGATTTTTTCCCATGCAAAATTTTGCTGTTTCCATGGGCATTGACTGTGGATCCATGTACAATGAAATCCTTGAAAATGTCAATTTATCCTGATACTTAAGTGTTCGCTTTTTGCCCTCAAGTTACCTGTGTGTTAGGCAGGGTTCTCTAGAGAAACAAAACCAGGATACTTATAATGATATAGATATAGATACATAGGTTTAGTGAGATAAAGAGAAGGAATATAGCAGCTAATTAGTCCACACGGCAGTACAGAAGGCTCTGTTTAATTCACTGAAGTCCTTCAACTCACTTGGGCTGCTGGTCTAAGGTCAAGGAAACAGACAGCTGAGTCTTCCCTATGGTAAGACATGCAGGGCAGCCAGCAACAGCAGGGAGACGAGAAGTTGAGGTATAGCAGAACCACTAGTGGGAGAGTCGCACAGCGATCCAGATGGCTCCTCCAGAAGCATGGCGAAGCAGGTCTTCATGGAAACTCAAGCATGGCAAGGACTATGATCCAGGAGTTGGCTCGTCCCACAATAGCACAGCACCTGGTTGAGGCAAAGGACTAGCTCAGGCAGCAGAGGCCCATCCAGTCACCAGATAGCGGGAAGGGAGCTGGCCTTGGAAAGCCATTTATTGCATCACTCTCCAATAAAGCTGCAACGGGATTAAATTCCGCCCACACGTTTCTACGGAAATTTAGTTGTCACAATAATCCTATCACACCTGGTTAATAATTCTTTATTTTAATTACTCTAAAATAAATAATGTGATTTTTTTTGTCTCCTGACTGAAATCACCTGCTCTTTTTGAATTATTATTTTTTTAAATGTCAGATATTATAAGCGCATTTCACTTGTAAGTGCTGTGTAGGACACACTTAAGAAAGGAATTACTTCAACTTAAGGAAAAAACAAACTGTGCAGCCATTGTGGCGTTATTAAGCCTAACAAACTGCATAGTGCGTCTTTAGTACCAGCTAATAATTAGCTACTATATAAACTTCTGGATCCTCTTAATGACTTTGGAGAACTTCACAAGAACTCACAGATGCCCTGTAGATTTTTGGAAGGAGTAGAATAATAACTATGGGAGGATGGTGACTGCTCTAGGTGAGACTCCCAAGAGAATCAGAAAACTCTTCCCCTTTCCCCTCGTATGATGGCAGTATCTGGGAGAGCAAGAAGTTCTGGGATATAGACAAGGCCCTGTTATTCAGACAGCCTGATTTGAGTGCAGCGATCTTTGAACATTACCTCTTCCCCACAACCTTGATGGAAGAAACAGGAGTGAATAAAGTATCTTCAGTTCACATCTGTATCCAGGACAAACTACCGCCGGGGAATAGAAAGAAGGAGAATGACAGCAAGAGGAAGGAGAGTTAAATGGGATCTCCATTCAGTGTGTTCCTTGACAGCAGGGCTACTCCGGCCAGGGTATGATCAGTGAGCTGTATGTCTCCTTGCCCCCGTCACAAATCTTCATTGCTTTCCCAGGAGAAACATCTGCACTGCCAAATGGTAGTTTGCATAATGAAAGTTCTAATGATTTATTTATCTTTCCAGGATTCTCCAAACATGAGATACTAATTGGACTTGTCTAAACATTGTCACCCATAATCTTGAAGACCTCCATACTCTGTGTTCAGAGCGTAACTAAAACGAATGTCACTGTGAAGAAGACAAAACTCCAGATTCCGGTAGAGGCAAAAAAAGAAAGTTGTGAAAAATTATTGCACATGCTTCACTTTTGTGCCACGTGATAGTTCAGTGTCAGAGGAGAGGGTGAGTGAAGCCACAGTGTGAAAAACAGGAGAGCACTGGCTGTTTTCCTGTGAACCCACTGATCCACTTTAGCCAGTGGTTCTCAACCTTCCTAATGCTGTGCCCCTTTAATACAGTTCCTCATGTTGTGGTGACCCCCCCAAGCAGAAAATCATTTTCATTGCTACTTCATCACTGCAATTTTGATATTGTTATGAATTTGATATTGTTATGACCCCTGTGAAAGGGTTGTTTGGCCCACAGGTTGAAAACTGCTGCTTTAGGCTGTTTCCATATCAAACTGGGAAAAGTTGGATTGCCTTGAAAGCCTATATCAGTTTCATTAGCATTTAGTAATAGTCAATGCAGAATCACTACTTGAAGTTTTATACTTTTCTCCATACACCAAATTAGCTTCTACTTTTATAGCTTTGGTAGAAAGATGCTTAAATTATCCTTCCCTCTACAGTTTTAGGCTTTCCCAAGCATTTACTTCTTGGCTATTTTTTCTTGATTTTTAGAGGTTTGGTACGGGTACAAGTTCCAAGTGTTAAAGATCAAGCAGCAGCTCCCTGTATCTTCACCAAAGCAAGCATGCACCCAAACCCCGGGCAGGTGAAGAGCAAGGTTGTACTCTTGATTCTGCTACTTTTATGTCCTAGATAAGGCAAACTCCTCAGCCTTGGTGTCCTCACCTGGGTGCAAACACTTGATTTATCTTCCTCATGTGGTTGTTGAAAGAGTGCAATAAGATAAAGATCCTTGAAAGACGATAAGCAGCTGTGTAGATAAGATTATTTAGCAATGTATTCAACTCTTAAGTTTGTCTTTGCCTCTGATGCTAGGAAACTCGTTCCCCTTGCCTTGACATAGTGTATGTCTCCAGAAAAGTAGACCGTCTGTTCCTTTTCCTTTCATCCTAAGAAGAAAGTTGAGATAGAGAGATAGTCAATAAGAATGACTTTGTAAGTTCTGGGACTCATAAAAATTGCCACAAATGATGGCTGATGAGAAATTCTTACATATAGTAACTCATAGACCATAGAAGTGAGCAAAGTCCTTTAGTTTGTGGTAGCAATCCCACTATCTGCTTTACTTTGCAAATGCACAGGAGTGAAGCTGAGTCTGTCTACTCTTCTCCAGCAAGTCTTCCTGATGCAACTCACAGTCTACCCCAAGCTCAGCTACATCCTTTTGAACTGGATATTTGCACACCTTCTCTTCAAGCATCCCTTCTACTCATGTTGCTTCTCTGTAGTTCAGGTCTTTATGAAGCCAGGGCGAATTACTATAAAATGATGTGTTCGAGGATATAACTGAATCTTGCTACTTGAATGAATGCAGACTGTGCTTCTGAATCTCTGTACATGGCATGTTCAGACAAAAAACCCAATCCGCGGTCATTCTTCAGACCTAAAAGTTGGTGTTACATTAAACATATCTGATTGTGTTAGTCCAGCTAGACTAGAGAAACACATCCAGGGAGACTCATATGTCTAGAAGAAAAAGCTTTATATATAAGAGCAATTTAATAGTGAGAAAACATCCCACCCCAGTCCAGATCAAGCCCATAAGTCCGGTATTAAGGCATATGTCAGATACCAGTCTACAAATTCCTCTTCAGACTCATGCAGCACATGCAATGATGCTGAATGCAGGAAGGTCACAGGCCAGTGGGTCAAAAGTCGGGTGGATCCAGTGGCAGTAGAAGCATGTCAGCATTGGCGCAGTCCCTACAAGGCTCCTCGGCCTTTGGCGCTAATGTAGCTCCAAGTGTTTTGTCACCTGAAATGTCTCCCAGGGGGTGTGCGTGTGTCCCACCTCCAGTGAGCTACTTACCTCCTTAATACCTCCAAATGGGGTAGTCAAGCTGCGACCTGATTGACAGGATAAACTCCACCCCTTCACTCTTAATCCTCTCAAGTTGACAACAGATTATGTAACTATCACAAGGGTTTAAAAACAAATCCTTGGACACTTTGACTTGACTCTTAATCAGAGTAGTGGCTCGTGTCTTCTCTAGAAGCAGAATCAAGTTACAACTTCCAGAAATTGTCATGAAAACTCTGAAAGCTCCAGAAAACATGCTTAGTTTCACTTTCCAGATGGTAAGCAAATGCATCAAACTTGTTATACTCAAACCTGCAATGCAAAGGAATCTGGAAAAGCGTAGATTAGTTTTCCAACTTTCCCAAATAGAGCTGTCTTCAACTCTCTTGATTTCCCTTAAGCAGGGGTGCTCCTCATATTCATGCTGTGGGCCCACTTTTATTCTTACTCTATAGGTTTTTCCCATTAATCTCATGGGAACTCATGTTTATAGTTACCATCTGTTTATAGCTTATTTCCACATTCGTATGTCCAATACATGTAATTCTTCTTAACTTCAAATCTTGCTATGGATTGAATTGCATTCCTCTAAAATATATGTTGAAATCCTAAGCCCTGTATCTGTGAACATGACCTTGTGTGGAAATAGAGGTCTTTTATCTTTATGAGATCACACTAGAGTATGGCGCGTCCTAAACATAGTTTCTTTTGAGTACTGTTTTATGAAGGAACCCTGGTGGCATAGTGGGTCAGACCTTGAGCAGCTAACCACAAGGTCAACAAAAGTTTTAAATCTAGGAAACAATGGATTGATTAGTGTTTTGTGACTTGGGGGGGGGGGGACGGTGTACATACAGAGAGAAGCACATGAGGAGACACCATGCAGAGTTAGCTGTATCTGCAAACTGCAAAGGAGTGCCCAAGATTGCTAGCCATTCTCAGAAACTAGAAGAGAAGGCCTATGAAAGAATTGACATGACTAAGTCCTGGATTCTTAAAAGTCACCCACTTGGTGGTATTTTGTTATGGTACCTCTAAGACATTAAGGGAAACCTGTCTACCCAACTCCCTACTAGAGTTGACATTTTTGATGATGAACACATTTTTCTTTCTCAAATCTTAGCCTTTCTCTGTGTTTTCCTCATTTATCCTATTATCCAACCAGAACTTTGATATATCTGAATATTCCGCTTTTTACCTGGTTGCTGGCTTCCAAGAGGAAGACAGCAGAAATTTCCAGGTTACTTAAGGGTTATGTCTGGAAATGATACCTCATCTCCTACTGAATTGCATTGTTCAACTCAGCCACAAGATTCACTAAGAATCAGTGGGGTGGAGAAACAGCAGGCACAAATTGCAAAAGAGTACACGGGATGAGGGAGATTACTGTGGCTGTCTTTGAAAAGTGCAATCTGCCTTAGTGACACCAACAGAAATCGATTTCAGACTCAATAAATCCCAAATCTCAAGTGCTTAACTATGAAGTTACAATATTCATATGTCCATAAGAATGCTTCTTTTCCTTTCTAGAAAAGAGCTGAAAGAAAGGTATATTGGTGCTCCTCAATGACTAAGTAAATGTTCTTCTTTCATCCATTCAACAAGCATCTTTACGTAGCTGCAATAAACCAGGCATTGTTTCAGTGAACATACCGATGGAGAGAACAGGCCTGGAGTTTAGAGGTCACTCTTCCAACATTGCACAAGCAATTTTATTTTGAATCAATGGAATCAGAATCAGTCTTTGTGAATGACAGGAAATGATCACGTTTTGACCCTGTGGAATGTTGGAATGAAGTCCTTCAGGGAAATAGAGGTCTGCACAGGGTTTAAATTTTAAGCTTGACCCAAGCCAAGTTTATAGCACCATAAACTAGTTAGACCTTTTGGCATGGCATGTATACAGGGGAGATTGTGAATTTTAAATATTTACAGCTGATAAGTATTATCCTTTGTGTGACAGTATTTGACACATTGCAGCCTGGAGCGGGTGGAGAGGGGGTGGGACTTGAATCCAGTGTGCAAATGAATTAATTTCACATCCTGTCATTGGGTCAGACAATGGCTCTGGTTAAATGACCAACAGTTGGCAGGCCAATTGCCAAAGCAATCAATTGGGTTGTCATGCAATCCACTTCCCTCATTAAGACAACCGAAACAATAACCACCAAATCAGACGGAGTCAATGGCAATGCAATCTAATCAATTGCTCGATAACCCAATGTAACAGGTCCCTAATCAGATTAATTTAATTTTATTTCATTTAGTTAAGGCATAGGCAAAAATCTTCATGGATGCCTGTTCTCTCCTTGCATGACATAATGTTCGCATCTACAAAGATCTTTCGTTGGGGGGACAGTGTAGGCAGTACAAAGACTCTCTAGATAAATATGGTGGTTTTTTTTCCAGTAGTGCTAAGTGTGTTTTAAAATTTGGGAGAATGTATTCATATATTTAGGTGAGTAGAAGGATGTTATGGGATATTTGGTAATCAGGGTAGATTAAGTTATGCTCTAATAATGCAATGTATTCTTTGATCTCAATGTTTTACAAAAAGCTTGCTTCTTCATCATGCTATCTGTGCGTAAAGGTCAGTTGGAATCGCTTCTCAGTCTTTTGGCTAAGATCAAGTGTAAAGGTCAGTTGGAGGCTGACCTTGGAGTTTGTCTCATTCTGTGGTACAGATTGATGGAGTGGTCTCTATCTAGAGCTATACCTGTTGAGGCAGAGAGTGTCTTAGTTACTAGTGCCACCGTAATGAAACTACCACAGACAAATAACTCTGAAAAATAGAAATGTGTTTCCTCACAGTTCTGGAGGCTAAATGTCTGACTCAAATCCTCAGCTGTAGCAATACCTCCTATTAGACTTTCTAATTTCCAGTGTCTACCAGTTATCCTTGACATTCCTTTGCTTGTATATGTATCTTCATGATTTCACTCTCTTGTGTATGTTTTCTAGCATGTTCTATTCTTCTTATAAGAGGTCACTCAGAAGTTATTTGATTTAGGACCCATCTTACTCTGAAATGACATCATTAACCTAACAAAGAGCATCTCTATGCATAGTACCTGAATTACAACAACCTTTTTTTCATTTCCATTTGATTTATAAAAAAAATCAATTTATTGGAGACCATACAGCTCTTATCACAATAGATCTATCCATCCATCCATTTCATTTCTATTTTCATAACCTGCTATACGGCAGTTTATGTAGCACAAATTACTAAGAATACAATATTCTAAAAAGTCAAATAAATGTCATCCAACATAACTGGGCTATTTCTGTCTAAACAGGGTTTTTAACAGGTACATCAGGCAGGACTTTGGCATGCATTCTTAGAAGTATGTGTGCCCGATTCAATCTATATTGCATGGAAAACACCAATTAGAGTAAATCATGGGCGAGCTCTTAATATACCCACCTGAAATGCTATGTGTTAGTCTCATACACATTTCATGCCACGTGGATCCACCTATATTCAAAGAGCAGAAAAGAGGCGCAAACAACCCACCTGCCCAGAAGAACTAAAACCAGGACAACTGGCCTGAATGTTCTATCCCAGCTTAGATTTCAAAGAGTGCGTAAATTTTTAGGATGAAATGCAAGATTTCAAAGACATATCTTACAGCTTGATTATGGAGGTCTAAAATGTTTATTTTAGAAGAATCATAGGAAATGATAGGAAATGATAAATGCTTGCCTCAACTGTTTAATCTTTAATATCCCCTTATTTTTTTGATATCAGTCCAGGAAACGTTCTTTGTCTTCCTTGCATATAAAACTCAAAGAGCTCTGTCAAGGTGTGACTGCATAGCTACTGATAAAACCATCCTGAGTTCAAAGTCCTTCAGGATAGTTCACAATTATTTTACAGTTTTCTCTTCCACAAATTATCAGAGGGATTTTTTTAGTGGATTGCATTAATCAAACATTTGTAAATCATTCTTGTTTCGCTTGTGAACATTTGCTTTTTGTTTATAAATATTTCAGACATTCAGATAGGCATCTCTTTTTGTGTATCTACCACTCTGTTGGCATAGTTTTCATAGAAACAGTATTCCCATATTCTGTAAGTTGAAATCATATGAAAAAGAGACTAGGGCCTGCCACAGAGGGTCATTGCGAGGGCCAAATGAGCTAACATCTTTAACATCTAGTAACTAAACACATGATCCGTGGCACAGAAGTTTTAGCTCTTATTACTACACAGGCAATCCTTTGATGAATTTTTGTTAAGTAAGTACCATGTGTAAGTATAATTGCATTAGCTGATAGGAAGTTCTAAAATTCCCAACCAGCAGCCTGAATGACATGGCAGATGGAAAGAGAGAAAGAGAAGCTTGATTTGAACTTAGAAAAACACACCATGGGATCTGGGAAGAGTCAATGATAGCTAAACTAAGAATTAGAAAGTGGATTCAAAACTTCCTGTGGGAGTCAGGGCTTGGCCTGTCTTCCCACCCTGTGGACTCTGTGCCAGCAAACACATCTTCTTTTCATTTGTCAGCATTCTGTTTCTGGTTAGAGACTGGGATTCCCGGCAGTGGGAGAGACCAGCTCTGCTTGATATGCAGAACCTGCACTTCTGCACAGATATCTGCACTGGTATCCTGGGAGCAGCTGTAGTGGCCACTGTAGAAAGATTACAGTGTGCTCTAGCCCTCTACATGGCTGGAGTGTTATAGGACAGGGGGCGCCTGCAATGAAACCCTTATCTCTCCCCAAAGGCAGTTTCCTCCTATTGCCTTCCTGCCTACCCACTCCCAAAGTGCCTTGTCTTCAGTGGTTGCCTTTCTTCTTGAGTGTGCCTGAGCTCCTCACACCACCAGGCAGGGTAGAGCTCTTGCCTAACTCGTTGTGTTAGGCTGGGTTCTCTGGAGAAACAAAACCAGTAGTACACACACAAGCACACAAAGAAAGTTTACAATAAGAACATGGCTCATAGAGTTTTAAAAATCATCATTGGTGTGGAGTGGAATCACAAAGTATATATAACTTTCACATTAGACCTAAATGTGATGCAAATAGAAATGTAATGGAAGACAGAATATATTATACATGCAAGGAAAAAAATAATCAAGTCTAAATGTAGGCAGGTAGGTACAAAGCCTGTGGATCAGATGTTAAAACTAGAGGCTTCTCCTGACTTACGTAGCTGAGGGAGTTGAAAATCCCAAATTAGCATAGAGGTGACAGGATAAAGACAACAGAGGCAAATGAATCCAAGGTCAGATGGCAAACCATTGAAGACTCTCAGGTGAGGCAGACAACATGGCAGGCCATTGGCCCAAGTCCAAAGAACCAGAGGTCAATCAGCCAGATGCAGGATTCAGACCCAGCAAGAAGGAAGCAAGGTTTCCTTTCTATATAGAAAATAAACAACCCCCCTGAAGAAACTTCACTTCAGTTGTATTCAGATGATAGGGCTCTGACCTGAATTAGGGGTGTTGCTGTCACATACTTGATGACAACTTCATGATTGGTGTCTAGGGGTGAAGTCCAGCCTGTCAATCTAGAGATAGCCAATGAGCCACAGACCTCTGTGTGGGGATGGCTTTCTCTGAGTTTCCCTCGTGTAGATAAGGGAGTCGCTTGACTGACAAGATAAGATGGCAACGTCTGAGGAACCAGAAGAGCCGTAAGAGAAGCCACACAGTCTTACCCTGATAGACCAGACCTCTGAAGCCAGAAAAGCCACAGAGAGACCCCTGCCAGCACTGAGATGTTTCTATCACCAATGGATACTGCTGATGGACCCAGAGCTCTGGAAATGAGCAACCATGAGGGGACTTCTGCCAGAGCTGGGACTCAGCACCCACTGGCCTGTGACTTTATGAGTCAGGAGGACTGGTATCGGCCATAGGGGCTAATATCGGACCTATGACTTTGAAATGGACTGGGTTGCCATGCTTTCTCAATGTTCCATTCCTTTTGTATATAAACCTTTCCCTTATATCCATATTCATGTTTATGAATTTGTTTCTCTAGTCTACCCGGACTAACTCGAGGGGGTTGCACAGCACCCTAATCTTCTTGTGCCTGACTGGCTGCTCATCATGGAATTGATCACATTATACTAGGTCACATTATGGGGGATTATGAAGCCTCAACTGTCAAGCCAATGAGCATTCTGGTCGACCAAAGTATTGATACAAAACTCAACTATGGTGTTGAAGGAGGAATGCAAGGGAATAGGTGATCTGGGGAGGATGCTAGAGCCTTCTGGGGCACTGCATTTCTTTTCATATTTTCATCAGCAGAGTGTTAGATAAGGCAAAACCACCAGTTGAATCCACTCTGACATGGGAACCTCATGTGTGCTAGCATAGAACTGTGCTCCATAGGATTACAGCAGCTAATTTCCAGAAGGAGATCACCAGGCCTTTCTTCCAAGGCATCTCTGGGTGGTCTCAGATCACCGGCACTTTGTATGTAAGCCAAGAGTCTATAAAAATAGTGTGGAGGAGTCCTCTGACTTCCTCTACCGTCACAAGGAGAAAGAAGGGTCAATAGCCCAGGATTGATTATTTCGACGTGGAGATCAGTCATGTCTTCTCTCTCCAACCTTTTAACCCTTCCTTGGTACTTTCTATTTCCCTCTGAGTTTTATAAATTCATCGAAATGGCCACACATCCATAGAACATAAAGAGAGTTATAGTAAAGGATTATTAGGGAAGCAGCAAATTTATAATGCAGTGTTAGGTGAGCCTCAAAATACAGTTCTTTGATCAGGACAGTCTCTTCTTGACTGTTCAGCAGGCGGTCCTCTGGTCCTCGGCTAATAACCCTTTTTGGCTAGCCTAGGCCTGTTGTCAGAAGAGAACAGTCCCTGGAAAAGCATATCATGCATGATAGAGGGGCAGTGAAAGGGAGGAAGGTACTGGACAAGATGGATTGATACAGTGACCGGCTGCAACAATGGGCTAAGACCTAAGAATAATTGTAGCTTAGCTAAGGGCTGGGCTCCCTTTCATTTTGTTGTTCATAGCATGGCTAGGAGTTGGAACCAACTCAGTGGCACCGACAACAACTTCTTTTCTACCCTGTCCTGTCAATGTCACAGTGCTCTTTGAGTTGTTAAAGGTTTCCAGAGCCACCTTACTTCATCAGCAAACCTCTTGCCTGGTAGTAACTAGCTTTCTAGCTTTGTGGGCTGGAAAATTCAACATGTTCACTTCTCTTAGCACTGCCCTTGTTCTGTTACTGCTGTTTCTTGCCATCTCATTGTATTACAGACCTCTATCTATCTATCTATCTATCTATCTATCTATCTATCTATCTATATCATCTATCATCTATTTCTACTGAGTCTGAGAGGTTCTGATCATAGGGACCCTGGACCCAAAGGATACACTTCTTTTCAACTCTTCTTTCTTAATATTTATGAACTCCCCTTTATCCTTGGAATTTACTGTCTTAAGGATGGCAAAATGAAACAATTCTCTTGTTAGGGTTCCATATACCTTATTGCATGGCACCACCACCCCACAAGGGTGCTATGCTTTTTTACAATCCCTTTGTTGGATCAGAGTATCTTATTTTCATAGCTCTACCCATAATTTGGTGGGTGTTCAAAGACTGTGGCTAGAAGGTCCATAGACTAAGTAAATCACCACACTGCATGCATTAAACATTTTCACCACGTAGGAACTCAATATGAGAGAATTCTGTTAAGTTTGGGTTGTCTAGAAAAACAAAACCAGTGACACACACACACACACACACACACACACATGAAAGGACTTTATATCAAGAAGTAATTTTATATGAAGCAGGAATCCTACTTGAATCCAACTCAAGTTCACATGTTCAAGCCTAGCTTGGGTCTCCTTCAGAGTCACGCAGCTGCAGAATGATGACACAAAAAGGTGAAGTCAGAAGCAGGGAGATCACAGGCTGGTTGGAGCAGAGTTGTGTGGATATAAGGTCCATGGAGACTTGGCATGGCACCAAACAGCTCTTCAGGTCAGAGGGAGAGAAGTTCTCATTGTCTCGCTTATAGAAAGGCCACACCTCCAAGGAAATAACATTAGGCTGTGACCTGATTTATAGATTGGACTCCACCCTGACACTTTCAGACAGGTGCAAGTTGACATAAAATTTAATTGACAGGGCTATGTTATGCAAGCATTCATTAAGATATACATATACAATTGTGAATTTATTATTTGTGAGCTATACCTAAAAGACACAACCTAGTATATGGCGATAGGGATTCGGGTTCAAATCCCATTTAAGGTTGTGGGGCCTCAGACTCTCGCTACTCCCATTTCTTCATCGACGAAAACAGATGGGTGTGAGGGTCAAGTAAAATCATGCACTGCTTGGAAGTGTGTAGAGTACCTGATGCCAGGAGAGTGAAGGGACGCTGGCAGGCACACTTGTTAAGCTTTGGGTTGCTGTCCAAACGGTTGGCAGTTTGAACCCACCCTGTCTGTGACTCTGCAAGACAAAGACCCGGAGAGTTGCATCCGTAAAGATCACAGCTAAGACAACGTTGTGGGGTAGTTCTGTCCTGTCACTCAGAGAGATGATGAGTCAGAACGGACTCAGCAGCACCTGATGACACAAGCCAGGCTAGCGCTTGATGAGAGATCGCATTTGTCATTATGATTGTTTGACCAAGTTATTTTCCGAACATAGTGATGAATACAAAGACAGGTATGTGTCATTGACCATCCATGATGTAAAATAGGATGTTCTGTAATTTGGTGGTGTAGAGACAGAGTAGCTCACCATAAAATTAGTGGTTCGAACCCACCAGTCACCCAAAGAAAGATGAGGCTGTTTGCTTACAGGCTGAGAGATTTAACGTCTGAAAAGCCCAAAGGGTACTTTTATTCTCTCTCTCTCTCTCTTTTAATAGGGTCCACAGGAGTCAGAATCAACTCAATGGCAATGAAGTTTGGGGGGGTGGTTTTCTTTTTCACCCCCCTCCCCTGATTTAGAGGTTGTGAAAACATCATTTCAAAAACATTTGGAATCTGCGTCTGGCCACCCTCCGGACCACCACTGCTGGCACTGCCACCACTTCTCCATCTGTTGGAGCTGCTGGTATAGGCTGCATGAGCAGGCAGCCCCGGCTGAGAGATCAGAGGCAGCCCAGGGAGGACCAGATCACAGCTGGTCTGCCCTCTATTCTACCCATTTACTTCAGTCCCACTCCAGTGGTTCTTTCCCAGGGTCACGTCCTCTGCTTCGCCTGTATGGATCCCACTGGCGGTCCAGCACCTCGAGTCACTTTGCACGACAGAGTAGAACAGCATCCTTTAGATTCCCGAGGCAGCTGCTTTCTTGCACGAAGCTGCTGGGAGATTCAAACCACTGATCTTGTGGTTAGTGACTCAATGCATAAGTCACCAGGGATCTTTTTAAAAAAGAACAGGGGGTTGGGGGTGTGCTCAACCAAAGCAGAGCTGCTTGCCTTTAAAAACAAAACACAGACGAACCCGTCCTATGTGTGTTTGGATATTGCTTGAATGGGTGTCAGGAAACGTACACCTGTACTTGGGTTTGGAGAATCCTGCATCACACATCGAAACATCTGGAGATCGCCTTTCAAGATCTAAACCTAGGTATTCTTTATATCCATTGGCGAGGCAACCTCCTCACCTGGCCCAGACTGGCCTTACCTGTGTACCACACCCATTGCAGCCACGCCCTTCAGACCTGGAGGCCAATAAACTTCATTCATCTGCAGACCATAAACTCTTGATGTATCCGCTCTATCATTGATGCTGAGAAACAGAGCTGTGACTAATGGCATTATCACAGCTCAGCATCTAGAAGCCAGAACCTTCGTAATTTTATCTTTCCCTACCATCGTTCAAATCAATTCACTCTGTTGCTTTGATGGCTTTCCAGGAAGTGGAGGGGGCTTCTGATAGTACTTGCCAATCCTGCTGGCTACGCACATAGCACATCGCTACCTGGGAACCCATTCCACTGTCCACCTTCACAGCTCCCGAGGATCTTTGCGATTTACCAGGCAAAAAATCCTTACTTTTTAGATAAAGTCAGAGGGTATTAATTGCCCAGTGTTGCTCTAGTGAACAGAAATAGATTTTCTCAGTTGAGGAGGCCAAAGTCAGGGCCAAGACTCCCCCTTCTCTACTCCCGTGTCCCTCATGGCCTTGTCCCCTCTGCCCTTGCATCTTTGCCTGATCCATTCCTGTTCTATTTTAAAAGGGTGGGGCTTCAGACACATTCTGCTCTGAGATGACCTCATTAGCATAACAAAGAAAGCCGATTTAGATCTAGGACACCAGCTTAAAAAGGAAAGCAAAAGTATTGCGGGCAGAAGACTGAATGTTCTGGAAGCGATTAAGAACTTGTGCACAAGACTGAAAACAGCTGAACGGGTGTGTGTGTGTGTGTGTGTGGGGGGGGGGGGGG
>PVJH01002720.1:0-51216 GCA_004026705.1 Nesogale talazaci | reverse complement strand
CTTTGCGGGAGCGGGAAACCTTATTCTTCTCATTTGCAATGGCTGGTGGTTTTGAACTGCTGACCTTGTGGTTAGCAATCCAATGGGTAACCGCTCGTTATTTACCCACGTGAAATTCAAACTCATGTTTCCATGAAAACGAATATCTGAATTCTTCTAGTAGATTATTATTATTATTTTTACCTTCAAAACAAATGACCTCGATCTTCAAGGCAGTGGTGATAAAGTGTGGGAACCCCAAAGTCCTTGCGCTTCTCTGGAGCCAGGATAATTACCATCAGGATCAGCTCCAAAATGATGCCTAGCAAGTGGAGGTCAGGCATATTTCCATTAACTTTTTTTTTTATAACAAAAACCGATTTTGATATTTCCCAGTGATAGAATAGCAGTTGCACATGGGCTTGTGGCCAGCAGCTCAAATCTACCAAGTGCTCTTGGTAGAAAGATGAAAGATGAAGAAAGATGGCATTTTTCTGCTCCCCTAAGATTTACAGCCTTGGAAACCCACGGGGGCGAGTTTGCTCTACCTTGCTGCATCACTCTGAAGGCGAATCAACTTGATGGCACTACACTTTGATTTCTTGACACCTCCCACTGTGCTCTTTACTTTTTTTCACTCCATGTGCTAATATTTATGTAGCCCTGCAGAACTCACAGGTCATACTCACAATAGTCAAAGTTTACTAGGGAAGCAACAGGTTACAACGAAGGATCAAGATCAACTTGGAGTTAACGTGAACAGCCCAAGCGACAGGAGACAATTTGTCATTCACCACACTTGTCAACCCAGAGAGCTCTCAGTTCCTTCTCCACCACACCTGCAGGCAGTCAGCCTTCTCTATTTGTCATGTCATCACTAGTTGTTGCTGTCAGCCTCTGCCCTATTGTAGCAAGTGGTCTAACCTCCTAACTCACCCAATATATGCCTAGAGGCACACCACTTTGCCAAATAGGGCCGCTTCCGTGCTCTGTGGGCTGGTGAGTATACAGCAACTGCCTCACTCCATGGCCTAGGAAACCCACCACTGTCACCTCACGCTAGTCACTCGGTTTTTGCGGCTCTTACCACCTTGAGCTGCTTAGTGCTGTATTGTGTCGTCTGCTCCTTGTGTCCAGGAGGTTCCCAGCACAGGGTCCCCGGGCCCCGATAACATGCTCTCCTCTTGGCCCTTTCTCTTAGTAGTCGTGAGGTCTCTCCTCACCTTTCTTAACCTCTGCGGAATTGCCTCTCCTAAGCCTAGCAAAGTAGCAAAACTGCCCAATCCAGTGGTTCTCAACCTTCCTGATGCTGCAACCCTTTGATACAGTTCCTCCTGTTATGGTGACTCACCAGCCATAAAATTATTTTCATTGATACTTCATAACTGTAATTTTGCTACTGTTATAAATTGGGTGACCCCTGTGAAAGCATCATCTGGGGCTGAGCCCGGTGGTGTAGTGGTTGAGTGCGGACCATCGACCTACTGACTTGGTGGTTCAAATCCAGCAAAAGCTCTCTAGGAGCAAGGCTGGGCCTCCCACTCCCACCAGAGGGCAGTGATGCCCCCCCAAAGAAGACATCATCTGATCCCCCCAAAGGGATCTGAGCCCACAGATTGAGAACTTCTGTAATCCCATCAGTCAACCATGGCCATGTAGTTTGCATTCTAATTAGCCAATTTCTGCTGGGACTTTATGTGCTTCATTTGCATAATAGGCAAGCTAAACCCTTTGCAATTTACCTTAGCAGAACTACAAATTCAGGACCAGAAAGGCCAGATACATAGCTAAAGAGAAACCTATTTCCCTGCTTGGTAGACTAACCAATCCCATTCCAATTCCCAACCGATATCCTATTACTGATACTGTTGTACTGATGTTCTTGTGAAGCTGTTTGGAATATATTACCTACATTTGTGAGTAAAGAAGTGGACTACCCAGCTTAGATTTTTTATAAAAGAAAGCAATCAAAAGCCCAGTTGTGATGGGGTTGATTTCAACTCACAGGGACCCGAGAGAGCAGTGCCAGGCTGTTCCATGGAGCTGCGGAGGTGTCACCTTGATGGGAGTGGACTGCCCCCTCTTGCTGCCTCTGGGGGGTTTGGGGGGTTTGGACCACCTGTCTGCAACTAGTCACCCTGCGCTTAACACTCTGTGCCACCAGACACCTTGTTTCTAAATCAAGAAAGTGATCACAGTGAGGACATTGTTTTTTCAACATTCCTAAAACCTGGTCCTCCTGCTTTGGCGGCATGCTATAATTGTGTGTTGTAATCTTTCTGAATTCTTTTTTTTTCCTGAATTCTTTTTGACTTGTGACTCGTGAATTCTTTCTGAATTCAACAAAGTTGCTTTATAATAACGACCTCGGGGAGGGGAGGGTGAAGAGATGTTGTGCTTTATGGAGAAAGGCACTTTATTGGAAAAGTGTATGCATATCATAGAACAATTTATAAATTAATGTATGCCTAAATACACATATTATGGATTTATGTGACTATAGCAATGGTTCACCCCAATGTCAAACAATCATCATCGTGGTTGTCTGGGGATATGGGTGATTTTTCTTGTCTTCTTGGTGCTTTTTGGTTTTCTAATTTTCTGCAATCATTATAGCTCTTTAGTCAGGAAAAAAGAAATGTTTCTTTTATTACTGAACACTGTGTTCCTCTCTTCAGTCCAGGTGATAGAACTTTAAGGCTGTGCACGTCCAAATTGCACACTTGTCTCTAGCTATGGCCTGGAGACCATGGCTAAGCCTCAGCCTGGGGCTGAGTGATAGCCTGGGGCTATCACTTTCCTTACCATCCACATACGAGAGTTCAATGTGTGTGGAAGCAATTGGACAGGAAGGCCGTGAGCTGGCTTCCACAGTTAGCAGTGCCATTTTATATATTATGAAAGGAAGATGTTGACACTTTATTTTGCTTTGAGGGAGAGCATGTCATCACAGTTATTAAATCAGTCTTATAAACTTTGGCATTTGTGTGGACTGATGTCATATGAGAGCCAAAAGGGAAGAAGTTTTGCTCCTGGCCATTCAACCAACCTGCTGGCTCACCCTGAGAGGAAGGATCTGGTCCTGTGTGACCACAAGGCCATGAGGAGGAGGTGGCTGGGTGATGTCTGCTCAAGGAAAGGGCTACTCTCCCTAGCCAAGCAGACGCCTAGCTTTCACAAAGGCTTCTGGGAAACTGCTGCCCTTCTGAACCATGTTGGCGACCTGCTCAACTCTCCCTCTAAGACAGACGCCAGGCCCTGTGCTCCCGTGGAGCATGCCTCTTGGCTGCGGTTGACAGAAAATCTATGGCTCTGTAAGATGACTCTGTCAGGGACCTGAAGCCATTGTTCTCTTCCCGTTAAAAGTTATGTCATTAGCAGTGTTCAGTCATATAGTTTTATGGCTATGATGACTCACACACAGATTCTCTTTAAGGTGGGGGGAGGACCTTGAAAGAGTGGCTTATAGCTCCCTGTTCATATAGAGGTGTGACAACTCTACACATAGAGAAGTAGATTTTTATTTCTTTGCATTTGAAGTTTCATTAGGCATTGAAAGAAATATTCTTATAGTACATCCCTCTCTCCTCCTCCTCCCGGGGAGTGGAAATGGAAATGATATAGTCTGGGAATTCAACTGAATTCCTATCAAGTTTCTTATGTGGCTGGGCGCTAGTGGAGACAGGGAGGGCTGGGCACACTCTCGTTAAGACCTCTCTATTGTTACACGGCTGATCTCTCGGTGTCGTGAGGGGTCTATGAGTCATTTTCCTGCATTCCACCTGACTTATTTTTCTCTCTGCCTACAAGAAACAATAGTCTTCTCCTTACTTTTCAAGTCACTTAGGAGTTGTCCTATGGCTCGAGAGAAAACAGCAAACAAAGCGGATGTTTGTGACTATTAGGACCAAATGTCTGAGAAGATGGGAGGTAATTGGATTACTCTTGGCTCAAAGCAGAGCTTCCTGGTCAGTGGACCAGAAGATGCGGATGTTGCTCCTCCTTATGTAACAGGGTATTGTTAAACAGACCAAGGTGCTTGTCTTGGCTGAGGACCGTGCATGAAAGACCATCCATAGGATCCAACAAGAATTGGAACCCACAGCACCTGACACCCTTTGCCTGTCCACAATGGTGGGCAATAGCAATGCAGAAAGGTTCGCGGCAAAGAATGTGTCTGCATTGGGGAGCCTAACCTCCCCTCCTCCTCTGCAAATGCGCCATGTTGTTGGGAAGGGCTGTGAGGGCGTTGACTAAGATGAAAGGGAAAACCTTACCACCTTCTCCCCCAGCGACTTGCTGACATGATTAACTGCTGAAGCCTGGAGCTGCCTTGGCATCGAAAGTCGTTCTTGGGAAAGCTGGACAGCTTTCCTCAGGTTTAGGAGAGTTTGGCACCTGCAGAATCCCAAAGTGAGGTGTTCTGAGTACTGCCTTCCATGATGAGGCCAAGAGAGGGGGTTAGGGATGATCTCAAATAAAAGCCAACCTCTGATGACACGGAAAGGACGCAATGCATGGGTGTGTTAGTCTGGGTTAGTAGCAAAACAAATCTAGAGACACTTGTGTATAAGACAGAGTTCTATATCAAAGGATAATTGTATATTAAGAAAGCAGTCCAGTTCAACTCCGTAAGTCTGATATTAGCCCACATGTCCTTTTCCTGTCTATAAATTTCTCTTCAGACTCACACAGCACATGCAATGATGCCGAATGCAGGATGATCACAGGTCAATCGGTGGAGAGTCTTGTGGATCCAGTGGCAGTGGAAGCATCTCATTGCTGGTGTGGGGCTCCACATGACTCCTCTCGCTCCAAGGCTCTGGTTGCCATCAGTTGCACAGTTCTAAGTGGCTTGCAAAAAGCAGTGTCTCTCAGGGAGATAAACCAGAGAGAAAGTATCTCTGTCCTTCAGTGAGCTATGGTTTCCTGAAAACCTCCAAATGAGGTCATCAAGCTGGAACCTGACTGACCAGCCAGGCCCCACCCCATCTCAAGTTGACAAGAGATTGTGTACCCCATCCATGGGGTATTGACATCCCAGTTGCAAAGGACTATCATATAGGCTTGGGAGGGGACTTGGGGATTTAGTCAAAGAAAATTATTCTTCCCAGGGTGATGTTCCTGGTAGGAGATCTCCAAAGAACCAACAAAAGAGATTGGTGAGAGAACGAACCACGGTTTTCCATGAAGAGGCGCCCTTGTAGATTATGCATTGGGCTGCGAATGTCGAGGTTGCTCTGCGGGAACTCACCAGCGGCGCCCTGGGAGGAAGATGAGGCTGTCTTCTCCCATTACAAGGAGTGGTTTTGAAAATGTTACTCTGTGCCATGCGTCAGAATTAGCTCAATGGAGTTGGGTTTTTGGTTTTGTAGAGAGAACCAGGGCCCTGATGCTCTAACGTTAATCACGCCAGATTTGTGGCCCCTTTATGTCACCTCTATCCCCTTATTTTGGACCAAGAGGAGTGAGAAACAGCTGAGTAAGTGAAAGAGAAAAAGTTTGAGGATGAAGAAAGAACCAATCAATGGTTAATCAATACTGTCTCCCACTTTTCTACAAGTACCTGAGTTTGGAATCAGTGATCAAATGAGAAGGGAGAGGAGTTTTGAAAATCTATAGAAATTGGTGTTAGAAGAACAGACCTTTTTGGTACCCAATGAAGAGACATTCTCATTAGTGACATGATAGAAAAAGACAAGGGGGTCTGGGTGAAATTCTTCACAGGTGTGAACAGTGACCCAGCAGAGAGGGGCAGAAGATGAAGGAAACAGCAAGTGATTTTGTGACTGGCCCAATAACTTCCAAGTCTTTTAACATTTCAGTTACCTGAGCAGGGAGCACATATATTATATATTGTGGTTTTGTGAAAAACTTTAGGAGATGGACATTTATAATCCACAGATAAAAATACTCCTTTCATTTTTGAACATAGACTTTTCCTTGTGTGTGTGTGTGTGTGTGTGTGTGGTGATCCTCTATCTTTGTTAACCTGATGTCATTTACTTTGACTTTGAAGCAGGTCTCAGTATTCTTCCCCGTACAGATGCTCAAACACAAAGAGCTGTGGAGATAATTCAAAATATAATAGTGAGAGTCTTGTCCTGACTTGTTCCCTTTTAAGGTTGCTGCAGTACTTTAAGAGGCTAACACAGAAGGGCAAAGCAAGCCTCCGTAAAACCCGGAGACGAGGGCGTCGGTAGAATTCCTCTTTAGAGCCTGCTTGGAGTCACAGCTGAAGGAGAAAAGATCAAAAGTCTCCAAAGTCAATTTCTCTATCTAAATATAGGGAGTAGTAGTTATAAAGCAGGGCAGGAAGGTTTGTTCAGAGAGGTGGGCTGTTTTCCTTGGAATCCCTAGTATTTGTTTCTCCATGACGGGGATTAACACAGTAAGAAGAACTCTTCTCAGATGCATGGCTTTGAGAAAATTCCACGATTTTCCATGCCTTCAATTCATCATTTTACAACTAATGGTAGTGAGTGTACTGTCCAGAGTTGTGAAGCCCGAATGCCTGAAACAGTGTCTAGGACCACTGTAAACAGTCAAGGATGCTATTTATTATTTCAGTCATGGTGGGAACCCAATCAAATTTTCTTGGCCTCTCCAGGATTGCTTATGATGATTCTCATGCACATTCATGAGTTCTTGTCTTTCTCTTCTCTTCCTGAGATAGCTTTGTGGCAGAAGGATGAGTGCAGCCAGATTGCAGTGCTCCCGAAGAGAGCTTTCATCAATAAGCGATTGAAGGTGGAGGAGAAATACCTGGCTCCTTCTGCCCTCAGTGGATCAATTCAGAAGCATGTTCTATAGTCTCCTAAATGTCCCCATGGAATTGAGCAGTAGGTCTTTATAGCAGTAACCCTTTCACTGGTGCATCCTGTATTGGCTTACCTCCCTTCTCCATTCTCCTATCATGCTTTAAGAGATTACCTCACAATTGAACGACTTAAACTCCAAATCTTGAATTAGTGGAAACCCTGGAGGACAACAAAATTAAAAAAGCTATTTAAAAAAAATTTTAAATTCTATTTTATTGGGGGTTCTTACAGCTCTTATCACAATCCATACATATATCCATTGTGTCAAACACATCTGTACATCTGTTGCCATCTTTTTCTCTCTTTTTTTGGCATCACTGCCCTCTGGTGGTCGTGGAAGCTACCCAGCCTTAATCCTGGAGAGCTGCTGCTGGATTTGAACCCTGAATCCTGCGGGCCACAATCCTGCACTCAATCACTGTGCCACTGGGGCTCAGCTGCCATCATCTTTTTCAAAACATTTTCTTTCTACTTCAGCCCTTGGTATCACCTCCTCCCCTACCCATTCCCCCAGCACCAACCCTTGATAATTTATAAATTATTCCTATTTTTAATTTTCATGTCTTACACTAACTTCTGCCTCTCTTCATCCACTTTTCTGTTGTGGATAGTCTTCTTGGATACAGAGAACCAAGTAGCTAAAATCATAACACATTAGTAACAAATAACCAGACTCCCAGCCCTGGGTCATGACTAAAATGTCTCTGCTTTAATTGGGTTGGTTGGTTTCCAGTGAGTACAGATTGATTTGTGTCTGCCTTGAAATTGTGTTGGGAGCCGACCCTCTAAACCTGTGGACATAGCTCTGCTATGAAGTGAGATGTGGTCAATTAATATTTCTATGCTAGCCATAATTCCATGCATGATGCATTATAATTCTGGCCTTTCGCTACAATCCCATTTTAAAGGATGAATGTGAGGTTAGGTCCTAGAGCTGGTGAAAAACATTGAAAGTAGAACTTCCAAGAAAACAAACAAGTCTGTCTAAGACAGCGGTTCCTTTCACAGGGCCTACCTACGACGTCGGAAAACACACTTTTCCAATGGTTTTAGGAACTGAGACACTGCTCCTTTATCTGTCTCTAGGTAGGTCTGCCCACATGTAGATATGCCCACAAATGAATACCCCGCATAAAGACAGATACCCATGTAACACCATGCTTCAAGATAAAATTTCATTTATTTGTAGTTACGAATGATATTTCATAATATATAATTACATATTGTTTTTGTGATTAACCACTGTGTTAGTCCAGGTATACTAGAGAAACAAATTCATAAGCACAGACATGGATATAAGGGAAAGGTTTATATACAAGAGGAATGGAACATTGAGAAAGCATCCCAGCCCAGTCCAGTCCAAAGTCATAAGTTCAATATTAGCCCATATGTCCAATACCAGTCTATAAAGTCTCCTTCCAACTTATGAAGCATGTGCAATGACACCAGGATAATCACAGGTGAGTGGGTAAAGAGTCTTGTGTGTTCAGTGGCAGTAGAAGCATCTCAGCACTGGCAAAAGTCTCCATGTGGCTGCTCCAGCCCCAGAGGGTTGGCTCCATCAGGGCAGGCCCATGTGGCTTCTTCTCTGGCTCCTCCATTCTCCAGGAATCAGGATCGATCAGCATGCTGTCATCTCGTTTTGTCAGTAGTTTGTCTTCTCAGACACTAAGTCAAGTCTCTCTTCTCCAATTGGGAAATACCGCGAAACTGCCCAGAATTCTTAGGAGAAAGTCAGGCCCACAAAGAGGCCTCATTGGCTATCTCCAAGTTAACTAGACTCCACCCCTACTGACAGTGAGACTCTAGAAACTGGAACACAGCATGCAAACAGCAGTGGACAGTAAGCAGGAGCATGGGATCATAAACAAATGTTCAGGGGTATACACCGTCATTTTCCCCTCACTTTGAGGGAAGAAAAAGTGTGGCTTACGGTCCAACAAATATGGTAACTACCTTAGGCAAGCTGGCTTCTCAGCTCATGGAGGTAAAGGCCAAAGAACCAAGTGGCTGAGAGACTGAAGACAAAAGAAAGTGGCTTGGCTGCTGATTGAGGAGAGGTGCTGCTGTGGCCCCATGATTCTATCTTGACTGATTGTTGATCCTGACTTATGCTAACCTATTAACATCCCTAATAAGCCTACATTATTTTGAGTGTTGCCTTTGAGTCCTGTGCAGCCATTGCAGCAAATATTGGAAGCTAAAAGAAAAAGTAGATAGTATTAAGACAAGGCATGTAGAGATTTCTGTTATGCAAATGAGACCATTTCCCTGTCGGTTGTGCCTACCTAATTAATTACCATGTAAAATTACCAAAGAGCTGATGAATATTTGGACTCCAGGACTTGAGACCTTCCTGAGAATCAACAGAGAAGAGTCTTTCCTTTTAACTAGTGCACTGGATCCAACACGTAGACCCCGAACTGTGAGAAAATAAATGTGTGCTCTTTTTTTAAAAATGCCTGTTCTTTAAGATCATACAGCAACACAAGGATATTAACACACCAGTCTATGGCATGCTCAAATAGCCAAATTTTCTCCTGATTGAGTTGAAAACTGAAAAATGTAAAATCAGAAATAGCATTGATCTAGCATTAGTTCTTTATTGAATAAGTTACCTATACTTTCTAATCCTCGGTTTTTATATCTGCAAACTGAGAATGGTCAACTTGATTGTGCATCTCACAGAATGACAGCGAGGACCAAATCGTACTGTGGGCAAGTTAGATTTCTGTGGTCCAAACTCTGCGACGAGTTCCTGAAATGATCCCTTTGTAGAAATTTGCAGGATCTTTGCCCTCCGAGTGACTGAACTAGCTCAGAGGGTATCCGATGACCGCTTCATAGAATATCTCATTATAAAGTCCATGACAGGATAGCAGCATGAAATATAGATGATAGTTTCATGAACTAAAGTGTCTATATGACATATTGGTGAACAGGATAATTATCCCATTGGGTTGTTTGTTTTTATAGTTATGCACACATTTTCATTCTTGAGAGCCCAAAGGAACAGAATGTTATTGGCATCCTCTCCAGAAACAAAGAACAGCTGCATTTGTTTGGGATATTTCCCAGCCTGCTCCTTCCTCCATGTGCGAAGGATGCGGTTGATCTGTCAAGTCAACATTGAAAGAGACAGAATTCCCACCACAGTCTTAGAAGACATGACTCTAGTGTGCCTTATGGCCCTTTGATGTGGCCTTCAGTAGAAGATGCACTGTCTAGAGCACACAGTGATAACCCTGAAGCCACCGTCTGAGAAAGTCCTGCAACATCCCCGTTTCTGCCAGCCTGGGTCTCGTTCTGAAAGCTGAAGTCAGAAATGAAAAGGTCCTGGGGTCAAGCCTGGAAGCGTCTTGCGCTGTAGTCTCAACCTTGGCTACACACTGGGATCTCTTCTGGAATTTTTGAAAATGCCCAATGCTGAGGCCTCAATCCATTGAGCTCCATCTCTCAGTGGCTCCTCCAGATGCTTGAAGAGATTGTGGACCTTGGAGGCAGACCTGTTTTGAATTTTGAACTCTGGCTCTTTTAAGCATGAAGTGTAGCCTTAAGCTACGGATTACTCCAAATGTTCTTCCTAACAAAACGCAAGATATAAAATGTACCTCGCAGCATTTTGAAGAAAATAAAGAGAAAAGACTATATCTGTTTCACTGTATTGTAAACAATTTGAGGATAGAGACCATCTGGTGATACAAATAATATGGAATCAACCACTAACCATATACCAGGCACTATACTGCTGTTAGGACAAGTGACCAGATGTCCCCCTTATTAACAGATGTCCCCCTTTTTAATAACTTAACAATGTCCCGCAGCACTTTAAAATTCAATAAACATATTACAATACTATTTTTGCATTCTATGAACATTTTTGTTGCTCCATATAGACCAAATTTTATATCAAGAACAACCCCCCTCCCTCCGGTCAGTGGTGTCCTGCTTAAAATCTGGTGACTTTATTTAGGTGCCACTGAAGGTGGTTCTGACCCACAGTGACCAAAACACAACAGAACAAAACACTGCCTGGTCCTGTGCCATGCTCACAATTGATCTTCACTTGAGCCTACTGTTGCAGTCACTGAGTCCATCCATCTCATTAATCCATCTTCCTTCCCCCACCCCACCCCGCCCCTTTATTTTTACCAAGTCTGATATCTTTCTCCAAGGACTGATCTCTCCTAATAATAGGTTCAAAGTATTACACTAGAGACAGAGTGGTAGTTAGGTAATTTTTTGTCAATTTGAGAGGATTGAGAGTGAAGGGGTGGGGTCTAGCCTGTCAATCAGGTCATAGCCCACAAGGCCTCTTTGTGGACATGGCCTTATCCTGAGGAGTCTGGGAACTCCAGGTTTCCTCCTTGGAGGCGGGAGACATTCTTTCTCTCGCTGTTCACTCCCTCCAAGATGTTGCTCACAGTGTGCCTAATGGAGTTACATCGATGCAGCCAGAGTTAAGCGGGAGGAACCAAGAGGAGACTCCTGCCAGTGCTGAGAAGCTTACAACATGACTGGATCCACAAGTCTTTCCAATCACTGGCCTATGACCTTCCTGTGTTCAGTGTCATCACATGTGTTTCATGAGTCTGAAGAGAACTTTATAGATTAGTATTGGATAGATGGACTAATATCAGACTTATGGGCTTGATCCATACAGGACTGGGATATTTTCTCAATATTCAATTGCTCTTGTATATAAAGCTCTTTCTTAGGTATATATGAGTGCCTATGAATTTGTTTCTCTAGTCTACCTGGACACACAACAAATGTAGCCTATAAGTGTATTTAAGCTTAGACCTTATTTATTTATTTTAATCATTGTATTGGGGGCTTATAAAACTATTACCACAACCTATGCAATTCATCCATTGTGTCAAGCTCATTTGTACATTTGTTGCCCTCAGCATTCTCAGAATGTTTGCTTTCCACTTGAGTCCTTGGTATCAGGGCCTCATTTGTTTTTACTCCTTCTTTCCCCACTCTCCCTGCCCCATGAACTCTTGATAATTTATAAATTA
This sequence comes from Nesogale talazaci, assembly GCA_004026705.1. Lineage (NCBI taxonomy): Eukaryota > Metazoa > Chordata > Mammalia > Afrosoricida > Tenrecidae > Nesogale > Nesogale talazaci. The sequence continues at coordinate 39,392 of PVJH01002720.1, read as the reverse complement.
TTGTTATTTTTCCCTTTTAAAATCATTTTATTGGAGACTTGTACAACTCTTACCACAATCCATACATGTAGCCATTGTGTTGAGCACATTGTTGCCATCGTCTTTCTCAAAATATTTCTACTTTGGGATAGTAGAAATATCTGCTTGAGGCTTTCTACTTGAGGCCTTGGTATTAGTTCCTCATTTTTCCCTTCCCTCCCTGCCCCCTTCCCTCATGAACCCTTGATAATTTATTAATTATTATTATATTGTCATATCTTACACTCTCTGATGTCTCCCTTCACCCACTTTTCTGTTGTCCATCCCCGAGGGAGGGGGTTATATGTAGATCCTTGTGACTGGTTCCCCCTTTCTACCCCACCTTCACCTTACCATCCTGGTATGGCTACTGTCATTTTTGGTCCTAAGGGGTTTGTCTGTCCTAGATTCCTTGTGTTTCTAGCTCTGATCTGTACAGTGTACATCCTCTGATCAACATTTGTAAGGTAGAATTGGGCTCATGATAGTGGAACAGGGGGCAGAAAGCATTAAAGTAGAGGAAATTTGTATGTTTCATTGTTGCTAACTGTACCCTGACTGGCTTATCTCCTCCCTGAGGCCCTTCTGTAAGAGGATGTCCAGTTGCCTACACATGGGTTTTGGGTTCCCAATCTGCATTCCCCCTCATTCACAATGCTATGATGTTTTGTTCTTTGATGTCTGATACCTATTCCATCAACAGATACTTCGTGATCACACAGGCTGGTGTGCTTCTTCCATGTTGTTGCGTCTCACTTAGATGACTGCTTGTTTTTCTTGAAGTCTTTAAGACCACAGATGCTATATATTTTGATAGCTGGGAACCATCAGCTTTCTTCCCTACATTGACTTATGTACCCATTTTTTCTTCAGTGGTCCTGTTGGGAAGGTGAGCTTAATGGAATGCCAGTTTAATAGAACAAAGCATTCTTGCATTGAGGGAGTAGTTGAATCCAATGTCCATCTGCTACTTAATTTTTTTCCTTTTTTTCTCAGGGGAGAGCATGCAAACGCCCTCCCCACTACCACAAATCATGCAGACAGGTGTCCCACATGAGGGGAAACCGCAAGAGTCAGCATACCCAGAGTGCAATGGATGAGCGTCAGCCTGGGAGAACCATCTCTGTAAGTGTGCTATCTCCTCTGCTAGGTAAGAGTCAATCTGCTACTTTAATACTAAACCGATAAATATATACACATAGCTCTATTTCCTTATTGTCATATAAAATATATTTACATATGCACATGCCTGTATTTAAATCTCTATAAATGCCCTCTGCCTGCTAGTTCTTTGTTCTATATTCTTTTCCTTTCCTCTGGTCCCACTATCATGTTCAGCCTTCATTTGGGTGTCAGTAATTCATCTCACTTATGCTGCCCTTGATCAAGCCCTATCAGGCCTCCTACAACCTCTTTGTCATCAATTTTGGATCACTTGTTGTTCCCTTGTCCCTAGGTTTATTGACACCCGCTTCCTTTCCCCTATTTCCTCCTTTCTCATGTTCCTCCAGAACCATTGGTTCCCTTGTTTTCTTCTCCAGCTTGCTTATCCTGATTATCTTATCTAGACAGATCTGCAGAGATAATAATATGCACAAAAACAAGACAGAACAAAACAAAGCAGCAAAAAAAGCAACAACAACAACAAAAAAACCCCAAAACAAAACCATAGCCAAAAACCCAATGACAAAAAACACCCCCAAAAAACCCTGTAAATCGTTTCAGGTCTATTTGTTGACCTTTATGAATGTTTTCTGGGTGAATCTGATGGGGTGTCATCCCCTGGGCCCAAAGTCTATTTTTGGTATTCCCTGGGGACTTCATTGCTCTGTTCCCCTTGCTGTACTGTTGTTGCATGCCCTTAGTGTTTTGCCCTAGTTTGATGGGATCAGAGCAGGCTCACTTACCACACTTTGTCTCTGGTGTTGTCCAGCCCCCCCCCCTCTGAGTGAGAATATTGTCTTCAGGGTTGGGTGGACCAGGATGTGTTCTACTCTCTCTTCTTCTCCTTTCATTTGCTCCTGCCTTCTCTGATCAGATACGTCCCTCTTCCTGAGCTGTAGCTTCGGTGCTGTCCTCTGAAGTGAATGCTTCTATGGGGAATGTTCACATGGTTGGGATCGGGCCAGGCTCCTCAGACCTCTCATGGTCCCTGATTCATGATTGTATGTTGCATTTATGTCTTCGAGAACCAGATTGAAGTCTGGTCCCTCTTTCTCCCCTAGGGTTTTTTATTCATCTGTTTTTAAAAGATATCACCAGTATGTTTCTTTGAAGGTATCTCTGATTAGCCTTGAATCTCCAACCTTTTGTCTAGCAACTGAGGACACTGACTAAGTCCATCACCCAGGGAATCCCAGATCTCCCAGACACAGCAAAGCCAGTGTTTATACACAGATTTTCTGATTCAAAAATTCATTCTCTTAATAAATGTACTTTAATGTCTTATTGTGTTATGCAAAGCTCTCTAGAGAAACAATATATTACCAAGATATTTATGTATAGAGGATAGACAGCCAGCCAGACGGATAGATAGGTAGATACAGCACAAAGGAATACAACAACAAATTAGTCGACACAGCAATACAGAGGTCTCAGTTCATCTCACACTGTGAAACAGTTAATATACTGGAAGGCCTTCAACTCAGGAGGACTGCAGGATCCAAGATCAAAGAAGCAGACAGGTGCATCTTCCCTTGGGAAGTGTAGCCAGCAAACAGCGAGGTGGGTAACCAACAGTTAGCAGCTCAGGAGCTTAGCAAAGAAGGCTCAAGTGGGAGATGCAACTCAAGCAATGCAAGACAATAGGATCCACTAGCCTCGCGGTCAAGCGATGTACACACCAGCAGTATGGCAAAGCAGGGGCAAAGGAAACTCAAACTCTTTCACCATTGCCTGTGGGTTGTCTGTCCCATAGGTAGTGCAGCTCACAAGTTGAAGCAAAGAACTAGCTAATGTTGAAACATGCTGGTTGGATCACCAGAAAGCAAGAGGGTGAGGGCTGGGCCTTGCCGAGCTCATTGAGCTCTTTGCCCTCCAATTAAACTGCAACCTGATTAATCCCACATATTGATATTGACCAGGTTGGCACAATAAGCCTACCTAACACACTCATAAACAATTGTCATAAATAAAGAATTGTCAAAACAATTCTGTTCCATGGTGACCCATGTGTTTCATAATAGATCACTTCATCATTTTAAAGACTCTCACCATTCAGAAGCAGATCACCAGGCCTTTCTTCTGAGGTACATCTGAGTAGGCGGAGCTTCATCATTTGCACCGCCAAAGCACCCAATGTCCTGGTTGTTGATGTTGTTAGGTGCCATTGCGTCAGTTCTGACACATCGACCCTGTGTACAACAGGAGGAAGCTCTGTCCAGTCCTGCACCTTCCTCTCAATTGTTTTCATGTTTGAGCCAAGGGCTCAATCCATCTTGCCCAGGGTCTTCCTTTTTATTGCTTCCCCAGTCACTGTCACTGCATCAAGGCCAGTTCAGAGCTTTCCCAGGAGCCTGACCTATATATTGTATTCCAAGCCCCTAGCTAATGCAGCCACAGGGAAAGGTCTCAGTATCTGTTTAATGAATAGGTCCTAGGGAAAGTATGTAAAGGAAGCAATGATGTACCTAGCCTGTCCCAGACCAACCCACTGAGATCGAGTAGATTAAGACTCATAGTGACCCTCTGTAAGATATCTGGGACTTTAAATATTTATGGGAACAGATATCCTCATTTTTCTTTGCCCAGCAGTTAGCAGGTTTGAACCCTCATCCTTCCAGTGTTACCAGAACACCTCAGCTCATCGTACACAGCAGTGACTATTAGTTTCCTTCTTGTTGATCAGGCGTCTTTACTATACTATCAGCTAAAAAGAGGAGTTAATTTTCCACAGAAACAGCATACAATAGCCTTTCTTTCCCATAGCCAAATGAGAAACTAGACTAGCAACAGCTCAATCCATCCTTTCACATAAGATTAGGCAGGGTATGTTTTTAACTTGGAGCATATTGATAGCTCCAAATCACAAAAGCAAATATCAATTCATGCCAGTTTTAGACTCCTGCTAATCTTCCAAATTGCTCTTTGGATACTAGCTGTCATCATGTTTTATGTATTCCTGCATGTATTCTGAGCACAGCTGTGCAAAAACTCTGAGGTCTTATTTTTACACATTAGAGTAGCTTGGAATATTGGAAAATGCATGATCTGTGTAGTCAGCAAGCCTGAGTTCAGGTTTTGGCCATCTACACACCAGCTGTGAAGCCTTAAGCCCAGGCATTTCAAATGAAGAATGCGTGACCTGGGAGCTTGGGACAGTATGCTGCAAGTTCTGAGGTACAGGAAAAAGATAATGCATTTATCCATTTGTTTAGCAACTCTTTATTCAACACCAGGCACTGTACTCCAGATTCAAGAGAACAGTTCAAGGAGGTACCTAATTTCACGGAGTCTTCAAAGGAAGGCCGATAAACAAGATAATTTCAGCTACAGATAGATGTTATGTTAAAGTCAATAGACCCCCACTGCGATTGAGCTGACTGATTCACAGGGATCCCGTGTGGGGTTTCGGAGGCTGTACATCTTTACAGGAGCAGATAGCCTGACCTTTCTCCCTTGGAACCTCAGCTGAGTTTGGATTAGAGCCTTGCAGTTTTTCATTAGAATTGGACGTATCACCAGGAACCCACGGTGGGGGGATTGTTCAGTGCCATTGAGTCAGTTCAGCTCAGAGCTACCCAATCTATACAAGAGAAAACCCAAACACTGCTTAGTCCTGTATTATCTTCAAAATTGTTCTTGTTTTTGAGCCTTGTTTTGTAGCCACTGTCTCATTAAGGGTCTTCCTTCCTTGTGCTGATGTTCTTCTCCAGGGACAAGTCCCTCCTGATAGCATGCCCAAAGTCTGACCATCCTCACTTTTAAGGAGCCTGCTGGCTGTATTTCTACCGATTTGTCCATTATTCCAGCAGTCCATGGCATTTTCAATATTCTTTGATAATACCATAATTCAAAGGCATCAATTCTTTGGTCTTTCTTATTTGTTGCTCTGTTTCTCCAAATATATGAGATGATTCAAAATAGATTCCTTAGAGTGACATTTTGCCTTACAACCTTTGAACATAGACTTTTATAGCAGATTTGCTCAATGCAGTGTGTCTTCTTGACTGCTGCTTTGATGAAATCTTCGACAAGTGAAATGTTATCTCCATTTCCCCTGATATGACTCATTGTTCCAGTTGTCAGAGTTTTTGTTTTGTTCATCATTTTTGTTTTCATATTCAAGGATATAGCCTTTGATTTCATCAGTAAGTACTTCAATTCCTCTTAAAATTTACACTACAGCTCTTGTCCAAGCCATTAGCATCTGTCTCTGTTGATAAGGCTCTAAGAAAGATACAGCAACACATTTAAGGGATTGTTTCAAAAATGTTTAAGACGAATTTGGTCATGAATGAGCACTGATAACCAGTCTGTGAAATAACTTCAAAAATACCAAGCTCATGAAAGGCAAACAGCAATATCAGCAAACTCTTCCAGATTAAAGAAAACTAAGAAGACACAAAGTTAAAATTTCCAGATGTTTATCATTGTCCTTGCATTCCCTTACATGCCAACAATGGGAAAGCTAGGTGCAGAGCACACAGGAAGTCTTACACGTTGGTAACATGTTTAGAAGTAAAATTATGTCAAAATAAGAAGTGTGTTAAAAATAAATTAAAAGGGTCAAGAAATAATCCCAGTCCTTTAAAATACTTCTATAGTCACTCCTTTACCACCTTTACAGAATCATCATCTATTCTATTTCTGTACATGGTTTCATGTCTAAAGTGTCCTTTTTTAAAAATATGATTCGGAAATCCACAAACTGGCTCTCTGTGGATTGGCCTTCGACCTTGTTTGTTTGTTTTTGCTGGCACAAAGGGCATTTTTCCTCCCATGAAACTGAATGCCTTTAGCTAGAACATTTACTCTCTGGTTTGTCCATGCTAGTCTGTGTTGTCTGAGTAACTGGAGTGGTTTTTACTTATTTATAGTACCATTCTCTTTGTTTTGTTAGGGGCAAAATGTTTAAATCTTGTTTAGCAAGGTAAGCAAATTATCTCCCCATAGGTAACTTTACATCAGTTTCATTTTCAAATGATCTTATTCCCTGATTCATGGTCACTTGACTTTTATTACATCATGAAATTAAGTGCTATTTCATTTTTGACTCAGAAATGGCCATTAGTCACCAAGTTCCCAACATCGATGTCTGAGGTTAATAGTCATTTAGATCAATAGCCAAACATAGGAAAATGAGGTGGGTCAGAGGGGTGCTGTCTTCATTACTCATTATTAAGAAATCTATCAGGCTCTTACTTTGGGAATTGCATCATCTTTTCTAGAGCCTTCTCTCACCCCTGGATCAGGCACCTGGGAAGCTCTTAAAACACAGGCAACTAGAGTCAACTTCTTGAGATTCATATTTAATTGGTATGAAGCAGAACCTATCGCCTCCCTCAACTACTAGCTGAAAAGTTGGAGGTTTGGAGCCACCATAGGTGGCTCGAAACATTACGTAGGTGGTCTGCCTCCAAAAGACCACCCCTCTGAGACCCTATGGAGAGGTCCTCTTCATATACAGGGCTGCCATGGATTAGAATCAGCTCAATGGCAAGGAACAACAAGACCTCAGGATGCATATTGCTTTCAGTTTTCTCATGATTCTGGAGCCCTGGTGGTTTAGTGGTTCCAAGTTGGGCCGGGATCAGCACAGTTGGAAGTTCGACCCCACCAGCTGCTCCCACAGGATAAGGACGGAGTTTTGTACTCCGTAAACAGTTTTGCAGTCTTGGAAACTCACCGGCTTGTTCTAACCTGTTCTCAAGGGGCCCTATGAGTCGGCATCGACTCAAGGACAGTGATCTGGGTTCTGTTTCTTCACGATTTGAATGTTTACCAGAATTTGAGAGCCACTTTTCTTCCTTTGTTGTGCTTGAGATTAGGGAGCAGGATGGTCCCGGGAGAAAGGGTGTGATGAGAACCTTCGTTTCTTGACCAAGTTTCGTAGACAGGGCCAGTCACTCCAAAGTAAAATTCTCCATGAAGCCGGTTAGCCATCGATTCTGGAGTCACACTCCCATAGGCTCTAACACAGTCATTCTGACACACACAATTTCTAATTACCCATCAACCAAAGCTAAACTCGCTGCTTTAGTGGCCATGCAGACTTGTAGCGACGTGCTGTGGGTTTCTGAGACCATTTATGGGAGTAGAAAGTGCATTCTTCCTCCCACAGAGCTCTTTGTGGTTTCAAACTGCCAACTGTGTGGATCACAGCCCAACGAGGTGTAACCACTATGCCTCCAGAGCGCTTGTGAGCCCCCTCAGAAAAGGAGTCTTCTGACCTTCTCCCATTCAAAGCTATTTATCTGAATCACTTTCTCGATCCACTCATTCTTCTTGCTTTCCGTCTTTTTAACCTCACACGCTCCCAAATTGCAAACGCCTATTTCAGTTTCCATTCTCAGTTTCCACCTTGGACTGGACTTCTGGCATTTTCTTCTTCCTGGCTCCCAGTGACCACAGTTGATCTCTTCTGTGAATTGCTTTAGTTTGTCTTGGGACACTGCTCCCACACCTCGGTCCACTCTTTCCAGAGCTTTCAGCTTCAATGCCTCCTCCTTTGTCCGTTGCTTACCTTTTGTTGCATACTGAATCACCTTAAACCTTACTGTGTTAGCAGAGCGAAATAAAGTTCTGGCAATACGGTGTCATCGAACCTTGAACCTTGAAAACGAACCTTGAAAACAGGCTAAATGAAATCATTCAGACACGAAATGACAAAGAGTGCATGATCCCACTTCTATTAACAATCTGGAATGAGCAAATGCATCGAGACAAAAGGTTTTACTGTTTAAGGAATCCTGAGTTTCTGTTTCAGGTATTGAAAACATCTGGAAAAGGGCAGTGGGGATGGTTGCACAACATGGTGGCAAATTGTGGCAAAATGCCAATAAATTGTACACTCCAAAGTTGTTAACATGCAGAAGAGGAAGAAGATTCAAAAACCAAAGGATGAAATTGAATGTGTGTTTGAATGTCTCCATTAATGGCTATCTCCTCTGTCATTAGACAAGAAGAATTGGACAATACTCTCCTATGATTTCCAAATAATTTAAGCAAAGCTTCTATGGAAGAATGCTGATCAGAAGAAAGAGAACATGTAGAACTGAAATTCAAAATCACTGTAATCTAAACTACAAAGGGGTACTAAAAAAAGTGCAAAAAAGGCTGAACCCCGGTGGTGTAAGTGGTTGAGTGCAGGACTGCAGCTCGCGGGCTAGGCCGTTCAAATCTAGCGACGACTCTCAGGAGCGGCTCTGGGTGGCACCCACAACCACCAGAGGCAGTGATGCCCACAAAAAAAAAAGTGGAAAAAAGCTTCACTGGGCAGAGCTTTCATATTATACATTTTTTTTCTCTCTAGGCAACCATCCAGAAACATACTGAATTAGTGCACCCAATGGTATTGCTGGGAAGGTACTCTCGAGTCACAGTGAATTTTTCATAATAATAATTTCACTGAAACCTCTTTTTTGGGGATGGTTGACATAAGAGAACAGTGTGCAGCTGTGAAATTGTGTTTCCTATTTGGGAAAAATGCCACAGAAATGGTTGTGATGTTGAACAGCGCTTACAAGGACAGTGCTTTGGGAAAAAAACTCGAGTGTCTGAGCAGTTTTCTTGTTTCAAAAAAGATGAAATATTAATTGATGACAAACTTCATTCTGGACATCCATCAACTTTCCAAGTGGGCAAGAATATTGTTACAATTCATGCACTTGTGCTCAAAGACTAATATGGACCATTGAAGAGATGGAGAAGTTATCTGGACTATCTTGGAGCATGATTCCATGAAGTTTAATGGAAGGTTTAGGAATGAGAAAGGTCACTGAGAAATTTGTGTCTTTTGTTCTGACTGACCAGGAAAAAGAGCACTGTCAGTGGAAATATGCCCTGTTTTGAAAGAAGAGCTCCAAATTTGCCCAGATCTTCTTTCTTAGGTCATGATTGGTGAGTAGACATGGTGTTAATCTTATGATCCCAAGCAAATATCATTCAACCTACTGGAAGACGCCATCATCACCTCACCCTAAAAAAGCTTGTCAAGTGAAATTAAAGATCAAGACGATGCTCAAATATTCTTTTGATGTGAGGGGGATCGTGCATTTGAAGTTCGTTCCACCAGGTTAGACTGTTAATCAAGCCTTGCAGGGGTCCTCAGACTTCTAGCACAGCAGGTCAGTTCACTGTGAACAAATTCACTGAGGGACTGGGATGAGTAGAACAGGCAGTGGCGCAAAAACATCCTGCGGGCCAGATAAAGGTCCTTGGTGGGCCTCATGTGGCCCGTGGGCTCTAGTTTGAGTACCCTTGATTCTGAAAGGATTGAGCAACAACATGTGACAAAAAATGCCTGATTTGTTGCAGATGGAGGAAAGGTTGCCACCACGACAATGCACCTGCTAAGGCAGTCATCACAGGGTGCCTGTTTGGGGCAAAAAAATATCATGCCTCTTTTGCTTCCCGTACCTTACTCACCTGGCCTCGCTTCGTGTGACTTCTTTTTGTTTCCATGAATGTGAAGGGATATGAAAGGAGAGCTATTTGATGACAAAAAAGAGGTGAAGAAAAAAATGAGGGAGGTGATCTCAGGTGTTCAAAAAGATGAGTTTGAAAAATGTTTCACAGAATGGAATCACAGATTGGATAAATGTATTAAGTATCATGGAAAGTACTTTGAAGGTGATAATGTTTTGTAAAATAATTTAAATATATAGCTTTGAAAAATAATCCATTCTGGGGGGAGGAGTATCCCCTCATGTAATCCTAGACTGGGAGAATAAATTTGTTCAAGCCACTCACTCATGGCATTTTTTTGGATGTGTCATCAAGGGAGACAGGCTCCTGGAGCATATCCTGCTTGGTAAGGTTGAGGGTCAGTAAAAAAGAGGCAGGCTGTCCAAGAAGTGGATATATACAAGGCTGTAACCATGCACTCAAGCATAGTAATGATAGTGAGGATGGCATAGAACTGGGTAGTGTTCCACTCTGTTGAATGTAGGTTTGCTATGAGTCAAAGCTGAATTGATAGCATCTGTCCGTTTGTTGCACTGTGATGATCAAGTGTTCCTGTGATGCTGAAAGCTGTATCACTTGTATTTTAAATGTCAGCAGATCACCCAAAGTGAATAGGTTTCAGCAGAGCTGTTTCCAGACTAAGAACAGGTTTCAAAGGCAGAATAGGCTCTCCACTTTTGAAGAATTAGTCCAGAAGATGAACCCTTCAGGATAGAAGGCAATCAACACATGGCTAAGCAAGAACTGCTTTCTCAAAGTAGACTAAAGCATAACGGCACAGATGAAGTAAACCCTGCAGGAGAAAAGTCTCTGGGAGCTTCATTTGCTGATGTGGTACAACTCGAAAGGAAATCTTGCAAATATCCATGGATACTTGGAACTTGGAATGTATGAAGAATGGATCTAGTTAAGAAGGAAATGGGACCCATAAAGATCTATATTCTGGCTGATCTATATAGTGAGCTGAAATGGACAGGTATTGACCAGTTTGAAACAGAAAAATCATATGGCTTACTATGCCAAAAATAACACAACCAAGAAGATTGGCTTATGTTCATCATAAAGGACACTTCAAGATTGAGCTAGAAGTATAATTCTGTCTAATGGGAAAATATCTTTTTGCGTTCAAGGAAATTCAGTCACTACAACTATTATTCAAATTCATGCAGCAACCACTAATGCTAGTGATGCAGAAATTGAAGAATTTTAACAATGTCTCCCATCTGAAATTCTACAGGTATGCAGTTAAGATGCAGTCATAACATTTGGTGATTGGAATGCAAAAGTTAGAAACAGGAAGGAACAGTAGTTGAAAAATATGGAGTTGATGGTAACATGAGAGAATTTTGCAACATCAAATGTTTCTTCATGGAAAATACCTTTTTTTTCAGCAACACAAACAGTGGTGTGGACTTTTCCAGAAAGAATACACACAAATAAAATTGACTATATATGTGGGAAGGGATGCTGGAAAAATACTATATTTGCTGCTAAAACCGGTCAGGCCCTGACTGTGGAACAGATCAACCATTGTTCATTGTAAGGTCAGATTGAAGATGAAAAAAATAAAATAAAGCAAGTCCACCAGAGTAAAAATACAACTTTGAATAAACCGCACCTGAATTTGGAGACCATTTCAAGAACAGATTTAATTCATCAAACATTAATTACAGAAGACCAGATGAGCTGTGGGATAACATCAAAGGATCAGACATGATGAAAGCAAAAAAGCCATTAAAAAGACAGGAAAGGAATAAAAAGATCAGTGTTCTTGTCATTAGAGAATCTGAAATTAGCTCTTAATCACAGAGTAGCTACAGCAAATGGAAGAAGCAAAGAAAAAAAGCAAAATATAAAATTTCAAAGGGAACTTGAGAAGACGAAGTACAATATTATAGAAAAATGTACCAAGACCTAGAATTAGAAAATCAAAAAGGAAGACAAGCTTTGGCAGATCTGAAACTGGGGGGAAAAAAACAGCCTGGAGTTGAATATTGCAAGATTCTATGGAAAAATACTAACAACACAGGAAGCATCAAAGGAAGAATGAAAGTATAAACAAAGTCATAGTATTTTTTAAAAAATCACAACAACCAACTAGTTGACCTTCATCATGTCAAGAGGTGACATATAAACAAAACCCAATGAGAATGGAGGAGCAACTACTAGCTGTATTAAATGCATTAGCTAAAAATAAAGGTCCAGGAATTAATAGAATAGCAATTGAAATGTTTCAAGAAGTTGATGAAACCCTGGAAACACTCACTCGTCTGTACCAAAAAATTTGAAGACAACTACTAGGCCAACTGACTGAAAGGGATCCATCCCAAAGAGAGATAGGACCCAACAGATTGCTCAAATTGTAGAACAGTATCATTGATATTAGATGTAAGTAAATTTTTTATGAAGATAAAAAATTCTGTATCCAGCAATGGTTACAGAAGTACATTGACAGAGAAGTGCTAGAGGTTCAGTCTAGATTCAGGAGAGGATGTGAAATAAGAGATATCCTTGTTGCTGTCAGATGAATTTGGCTGAAAGTAAGAATAACCAGATAGGTGTCTACTTGTGTTTCATTGACTATGAAAAGGCATTCAACTGGGTTTATCATAACAATTTATAAATACTTTTGAGAAGAATGGGAATTCTAGAACAATTTATTATGCTCTTATGGAACCTGTACATGGAACAAGAGAAAGTTGTACAAAAATAACAAGGGTGGGGCTGAGCCCCGGTGGCATAAGTGGTTGAGTGCAGGACTGCGGCCCGTGGGCTTGGCGGTTCAAATCCAACGGCGGCTCTCAGGAGTAGCACTGGGTAGCGCTCATGACCACCAGAGGCAGTGATGCCCCCCAAAACAAACAAACAAACAAAATAACAAGGGTGTGCTGCATGGTTTAAAATCAGGAAAGATGCATCTCAGGACTGTATTAACTCAACATACTTAATGAAAACTCTACTTAGCAAATAATCAGAGAAGCTGGATTATATGAAGAAGTTTTCAATCTCTGGATTGGAGAAGACTTATTAAACATCTGCAACATGCAGAGAATCCAACCTTGCTTCCTCAAAGTGTGGAGGATTCGAAGTACTTGGTGATGAAGACCAAGGACTTAAACCTTCGGAATGGATTACAACTCAAATGTAAAGAAAACAAAGAGCCTCACAATTGAGCCAATAGAAAACATTATGATAAATGAAGAAAAGGTTATAGATGTCCAATGATTTCATCTTACTTGAATTCATGGTTAATGCTCATGGAAGCAGCAGTCCAGAGATCTGTTGTACAAGACCTCTTTTGAGTGTTGAAGAGTAAAGAAGTTACCTTGAGAATTAAGGTGCTCCTGACCCAAGTCATAGTGTTTTCAATTGCCTCATATGCATGTGAAAGTTGAGTATTGAATAAGGAAGACTGAACTATAGTGTTGACAAAAGATATTGAAAGCACCAAAGACTGCTAAAAAAACAAAACAAAACAACGAACTGCCCTGAAAAAGTATAACCAGAATCCTCAATAAGGGTAACAAAACTGTCTCACAGAGAGACTAGTTCCTGGAGATGAACATCATACTTGATAAAGTAGAGGGACAGCAAAAGCAAGAAAAGTCCTCAATAAGATGGACTGAGACAGTGACTGCAAGAATGAGCTTAAACACAATAATTGTGAGTTGCCACAGGGCTGTGCAGTGTTTCATTCTGTTGTACACAAGGTTGATCTTTGTCAGAGTCCATTTGATGGTTCCCAACTGTGACAACAGCAACTAGGGAAAGAGGTTATGCTGGATTAGCCTCAAAACTAGTGCAATGATTTCATCCTACCTTATACCTCACAATCCCCCGAAGTTTCCTTAAAAAAAGAGTTTTATCTTCATTAATAAGCTACATGTGACTTAACCACTATGCTCTCTCAAGAATTATCAGTGAGATTGAATTGACAACAGCCATGAAATGGTTGGATGGTAAATTTATGGATCAGTGAGTTTAACATAATGAAGATGGAACAATATGGAAAGAGAGTGGTATTTTAAAAACATAGCTAATGCCACTGAACTGTATAGCTAGAAACAGCTGAGTGGTATGTATGTGGTGGTATATATATTACCAAAATATTAAAAATGAAATTATCTACAAAATTTGTTAGAATGTCCATTTTTAAGTGTATCTATCTATATCTTACTACACCAAAGTTAGGATGAGAAGACCTAATAAGCTAAAAGAATAAACATGATTCTATGGTGCATGTGTTAGTCTGGGTAGACTAGAAAAACAAATTCATCAACACATATGCGTATATGAGAGAGTTTTATATAAAGGGAATTGTACGTTAAGAAAGTATCTGAACCCAGTCAAGTCCAAGTCCATGAGTCCTACATTATCCCATATGTCTGATACCAATCTATAAAGTCCTCTTCAGACTCACGAAACATATGCAATGCTGCTGAATACAGGCTGATCACAGGACAGTGGGTTGGAAGTCTTTGGATCCAGTGGTGTTGTAAGCATCTCAGTACTGGCTGGGGTCTCCACATGGCTTCTCCAGCTTCTAGGGCTGCATTAGGGTAGGTTCCTGTGGCTTCTCTTTAGGGATGTCTTGAATGAAGTGAACAGAGAGAGTCTCTCCCGCGTCAGGGTAGAAAAACCAGATTTCCCAGAATTCTCAGGAGAAAGCCATGCCCACATAAAGGTCTCATTGGCCATATCCTAATTGACAGTCTAGACTCCACCCCTACACTCTTAATCCTTACATTGATATCAGATTGTGTAACTACCACACTGTTGCACCAGGGTGGGGAGAGAACCAAATCCAGTGACATGTATGTGCAAAAAGGAGTTTTATATTAAGAAGCAATCATATATCAAGAAAAAATTCCACTCCAGTCCAACTCAAGTCCATAAATCTGATACTATTTCATAGGTCCCTGTTCAAACTCATGCAGTTACAAGCAGTGATGCAGAATGCTGGAACATCACAGGTTGGTGGCTGCGAAGTCTTATGGATCTAATGGCAGTGGAAGCATTAGATCTCAGAGTGGCCCACCAGCAAGAAGAGGAAGGCAGAGAGAGAGGAAGAGGTTCATGAGAAAACCATGCCCCAAAAGAGACACCATCAGGCTGTGGTCTGATCTGATCGACAGATTGAATATCATGCCTATACTTTGTATATCTTCAAGTTGACATGGAATTATGTAACTACCCCTTATGGGATAGCTGGGTGTGTTTTCTGGTCTTGACTAGCTCAATTGGGGTAGAAATCAGTCATATCTTTGAAATTTCAGTTAGAATGTTCTAGACACCGGGGCTGCTCCCTCATGATTCAATATGACAGCCTGGGCTTATTCATATCATGGTGAAGAGTACCATTAAGCAAGAGAAAGGAAGGCCCAATGGACTTTCTGGCTAAAGTAAGCTTCGTGGCCAACTCTGTGGTGAAAGGAACTACCAAGCAGTATGAATCGGACTCATTGGTAGATCTTTCTGCAAAACACAGACCACAATCCTCCTTTAGTTTTAGTTATTCATATTTCTTTCCCATGCAGATATACTCACTCATCCCTGGTCTCAGCCAATTTTAGTATCAAACTTGAAGTCCAGAATTTTTTTTTCCAGTTCTAAACAAGACTGAGGTATGTTAGGTGCAGTTATTTGTAATGCCCCTGGAGCAATCATTTCATCCACTTCATAAATAGCAAAGTTAACACAGTTGAGCTATAATCAGAAAGGAAAAAATGGAGACACATCAGAAACAGCAGCAACAGGATATTAAGGGAATTTTGATGATCTTTTTTGTTTTTTTAGTTTGATTCTAATCTCTTTTGGGGCTCAAGGGAAGTCCCAATTTTCTCAAAATTTATATCATCCCTTTATTTTTTCAATCTGTATGCAAGCTGGAATATGTATTGGTTATCCATTTAAAAACCAAAAGTAAACTCACTGCCATTGAGTTGATTCCAACTCAAACTGACCCTATGGGACAGAGCAGAACTGAATTTGGAACCCAGGAGACTGGAGCAAAGCCTTATTGGGTGCCCCCAGAAACCATGGAGAGTCCTTTGAGATAAAGTTAAATAACTCTCTCATTTGGAGGTCCCACTCATTTGTAAGTCCTAAGCTAAGAGCAATCCATTCTTATGATGTAGCCCCTTCATGAAAAGATCCCTGAAGATAAAGGTGATATAACAAAATATGGGGAAGAAACCAGATACCTAAAGAGAATTCCAGCTATAAGAGAGAATACTGTCTGGAGCCTTAAAAGCTTTTTTTTTTTTTTTGAAAAGACAAGCATCTATCTAAATGAGATAACAGCTATGCTCACACAGAAGAAGCACATCGACCTGGGTGATCCAAGGATTTGCAATAACAAAATCTAAGATCACAGGAAGGAAATGTATTAGAACTTACATTCTGCTTACTTTGCAGAACACTGTGGATGACTGTAAAAATCCAAAATTCATTGGCAGAGACCACATGAGTAATAAGCCTCCATTGAATACCCTTGGGCCATTAACCAGAATTGCAAAAATCCCTACCTACAAACAAAAGTATTTCAAAAAGTGAATTATTGCAGAATCATTAACATCTTATCATCTGTCTTTTGTTTTAACCCACTCTTAATTTGTTTTATTTTTAAAAATAATTTTATGATTCCTTTTGGGTTGAAACAATATATGTCATCAATGTCACTGAATAAGTTGTATAGAAGTTGTTAAAAGAAAACCTATGCTGTGTGAACTTTCACTGAAAACACAATAAAATTTCATTCAGAAAGACAAAGACACGCACTAAATCTCTCAACTTACAAGGAGTGGCAGAAGTGTCAGGATGACTAACAAAATCCAAAATTCAATTTGTGATGAGGAGGCCTGGAGTACTCATTTTTATATTGTGAATTAGGGGGAAGTTTATATATAAGTTCATCATTTTTTAAATGCAACAACTTTAAGAACTTATCAACCCTCTTAGGAGTTGCCTGTTTTCTCTCCCCTCTTTCTCCTCTCCCCCCTTCCCATTGTCCTCTTGTAGGATACTATCTCCTCTTTCACTAAATTAGCACCTGTGTACTCTACTATCTAGCATTAAAGAATAAGGAGGAAACTATGAGCCATCTCATGATAAACTGGGGGAATATTAGGCAGAATAAAGGAGCACTGGTGGTTACAGGTTGAGCGGTTAACAGACACTCCTCAGGAGAAAGAAACTTCCCTAAAAAGTTACAGTTTCAGAACCTGAAAGGGGGCGGTTCTACTCTGTCTTAGAGGATGGTTTTGAGTTGAAATCAATCCAATGGCAGTACATGAGACTGAGTGAAATTTTTCAAAAACAAAAAGACAATTTTTTAATCATTATAAAGAACATCGAGATGAAGTTTTCCAAAGCAACAGAAAGAGATTTGGGTAGTGATGACAGGGAGATGGAGAAAGGAGGGAAGGAGAAGCAGTAAGTTAGTAGAACACTCATTTCTGGCTGGATGCTGTGTGGGTGAGTTGGGCTGAATTAAAGATACAAAATTGTACTAATAGAATTTGACAACCACTATCTCAATATTTATGATTTTTTTTTACTTTTAAATCCTCTTGTAGGTATGTTTCCAAATCTTTCATGTTAGATGCCATTATTTTAAGTGGCTACACTATCAAATTAATGTCATCACTTATCATTCCCTTATAATTCTTCTTTTGGCAGTTGCAGCTTTCTGCTATAAAATAACTGCTATGATCAACGATGTACATTTGATTTCATAGCTGTGATACATTTTCCAATCTTTCAAGAGTTAGATCACAGGGTATCCTAGCCCATTGCAGGCCAGGGATCTAAGTGGCCCGTGTTTCCCAGAAGCACTGCATCCCTGTCATCAACCTCCCTGTTTCTCTGAAAACTTAGCAGCACTGAGATTCTTTAAAAGACAACAGAAACAAATAATAGTACAAATTCATGATATGATATATTATAACAGTATTGCATAACCTATGTGTAACACTAACCTATGAGTGGACACATAGACGCAGGAGCTGACTAGCACCAAGGCATTTCTGGTCAGGGGCTCAAGTTCTAGGAATCTATTCTTCTCCTCCAACAGCTGTTGCCTCCTGATGTACAGACCATTCAGCATGGAGCTGGGAGCAGGGATGGGATACACCATGTCCCTTTGAGGGCACTTTCCACGAGGTGCACACTACTTCTGCTCATGTCTCGTTTACCAGCACTTAGCTTTGTTTCCAGGAACAGGAGAAAAGATATCATATGACCCTAGAACCTCAGTGATAGCCAGCCAGTGTCCATCTTCCTCTGAAGAGTAATGGTGGAGGGAGGGAAAGATGGCATTGTTCAGGAAAGGGAGTAAGTATCAAGAGAGTCACAGAGTCACAAATACGAGGTGTGCAGAGGAGGAAGGTATCTCCCATAGAAAATCAGGTGCTTCCTAATAATGGACTCTTTCTAGGTACTAAGCCATTGGAGCTCTGTAATAGACCCTCCACCTTCTCCTCAAATTATAAGCATTTCTCAGGTTCCAAACATATCTCAACCTTTTCCTCAACGTTTCTTACCTGCTCAAGTATTTTGTCACCTCAACCTTGACACTGAGATAAATCTTGATCGTTATCACTGATGGAAAACCCAAGGTGATGATACATGTGTTGGAAGTAGCATATACCTATCTACCTTCTCAACTTCTCAGCTTCATAACACTTGCCACTCCTAAATAGGCTGCCTGCTGTTAATTCAATGTATTTGTCTGGGTGGACTAGAGAAACAAATTCATTGACATTCATAAGTGTATAAGGAAGAGCTTTATATACAAGAGCAATTGAACATTGAGAAAATATCCCAACCTAGTCCAGATCAAGTCCATAAGTCTGACATTATTTAATTTATCCAATATCCATCAGGAAGATCCTCTTCAGACTCACAAAACACATGGAATAATGCTAAATGCAGACAAATCACAGGTGGGTGGATGGGAAGTCATGTGGATCCAGTGGCATTGTAAGAAGCATCTCAGCGCTGGCAAGGGTCTCCATGTGGCTCACCAGCCCTCAGGGCTATAGCTGCATCAGGGGAGCTTCAAGTGACTTCTCGTCAGAAAAATCTCACAGAGAGTGCTCGAGCGTCCCACCTCCAGCAAGCTATTTATCTCCTTAGCACTTGCAAATGAGGTCATCACATTGCCACCTTACCGACCGGTAGACCCCACCCCATTCACTCATAAATCTCAGAGTTTCAAAACCTAATGGATGTAATGGGGTGAAGAAGGTAGCTACTACCAAGTATTTATTTGTATCTCCAGCTTTTGTGTTCTTGTACGTGGTAAACAAATAACATGGGCTTGGAAAAGAACATTTGGGATTCAGTATTATGATACTTTTTTTCACTTTATTATTAGGTGTTTCTTTGCCACAGCTCTACGATACAGTTATCTCAAAAGTTGTCAAAGTCTATTCATGAAACATTGTTCTATGTGGCTTGAATCCATATGTCAGAACACATTGAATGTATGGAAAATTGAAGAATTATGTCTGAAACTGGTACATGAAAGGTGAGATTCATTCACAAATAGGAAGGAATTTGAAAAAGTCATGAAAAAATCTATTATCTTCTAATCATATTTCCCATGAGTTATTTAAAACTCCTGCATGTGCAGTATGTATATGGTATCTACTACTTACTACGGACCTTATAAGCTAATGTAAAATCAGATGATATGGCAGTTAGAGGATTTGTCAACTTGTGAAGGTGGAGAGTGTAGCCTGTCAATCAGGTCCTGATTACATTTAGAGTTAATAAGCAGCTCACTAGAGGTGAGATACATGCTCTTCCTTCAAGACATTCCTGTGTCCAAGACAAGACACATGGAACTACACTGATGGAGTCAGAACTACATGGATGGAGCTGGAGTCAGAACTACATGGATGGAGACTGCTACCAGGGCAGAGATGCTTCCACTGCCATTGGATCCACAAGATTTTCCACCCACTGATTTGTGATCTTCGTGTATTTGGTGTCATTGCATGTCTTATATGAGTATGAAAAGGAATTTATAAACTGTTATCTGACCTATGGGCTTGTCTGGACTAGCAATTTGTAGTTGCTCTTTTATATAAAACTCTTTCTTATGCACATATGAGTGCCTCTGGATTGGTTTTTCTAGTCAACTCAGACTAACACATATGCCATGAAGGTATTTAAAGATTAATCCAAGCAGGAGTCTACTCTCAATAAAATTGGGGCCTTATAGGTGAGAAACACACACATAAATATATACACATATACATATACATATATATAGATACACAGATATCCTTTCCTCCATGCTTTTAACTGTTGGAAAAATAAGAGAAACCCCATTAGTTGAATGAAAATTCTTGCTATGGATTAATGTTGTATAAATAAGTAAAAAGTGGCCTCTATATAATGTCACCAGGTTTACTTTTTATTAACCAATGATGGCCTGTTAACTTAAAAGATACTATCTAAGTTGTACACATCCATTATGTACCTAAAAATCATCCAGATGGATATATTCTAGCCACTAGACTCCTATCTGCTTCCTGTATCTCATAAAGCTTCCAACCTCAGTAACCATACAAGGGACAGACTAATATCTCATAGATGCTGCTGCTCCAGAGACTCAGAGACTTCCCTGTTGGTTGTCGGAAAGCATCGTATAAAGAGCAGGTATGCCCCCCACACTCTTCTCTTCAGGATTGTTTATTCCTCTTCCCCTTTTGAATACTTCTCCAGGTGATACAAATGGTAATACCTTCTGCAAGGGTAGCATTGCAAGTCTGTCCAGGGCTGCTTAGAAAGCAAAACCTAGAAATCTGTACCTGATACAACAACCAAAGAAAACCCTAGGGAGTAGAGTTCAATTCTGACACTCATCCAAACCCACTGCCAATGAGTTGATTCTGACTCAGTGTAGCCCTTTATAGGGTTGCTATGGCTGTCAGTATTTCTGAATTGACCTTTTCTTATTTGGCAGAGCAGGAAGTGTCTCAGAGACAAATAAGAAGAGAGAGTCATCAGAAGGGGACTAATTAGTTGTCAAATGTACTTCATTCAATCACTTACTGCAAAATCTACAGTTCAAACCCTCCAGCTACTCGAAGGAAGACAGGTATTGCAACATCTGATGACTGTCCTTATTTGTCTGTGAGACACTTCCTGCTCCGCAAAAATAAGGGTCAATTCAGGTTAAGAAGGTAGAAGGCTGTAGAACCATGGTCAAATATGGTTTGGGAATAAAGGAAACATCTAAGTTCAAATTCCCTTTCTACTAGATATTGACTTTATGAATTTGGACTATTTCTCCTTCCCTTTGATCTCTAATTTTTCCCCTATCTTTTTAATGACCTTTTGCTTTCTTCGTGAATGATGTCCTCCCACAGTTCAAGTCGTGTCATTAGTGTTCCCTTCAGCAAATCTGTCCTTGAGATGCTATCCAAATTCAGGTGAGGTCGACTCAAAATCTTCTTTTCACTCTCATGGATTTGTTTTCAGTTTTTCAGTTTCAGCCTAAAATTACATATGAGCAATCAGTGGTCTGTTCCGCAGACAGGCCATGGAGTAGCTCAAGTTGTTGATATTGTGCTCCTCCATCTTCTTTTCCCCACATATGTATTCAATTTGATTTCTGTGCATTTCGTCTGGAAAAGCCCACATGTATAGTCACGCTTAGCATTATTGAAACAAAGGTATTTGTTATGAACCAGATATCAGTCTTGAAAAAAATGCATTCTAACATGCAATCTTCATCTGCGTTTCAATCACCGAGATCATGCTTTTCAACTACTGTTCTTTACTCTTTGTTTTGTTTCCTGTATGCATGCCAAGTGATAATAATTATCAACCCATCACGATGGCAGGTTTGCTCAATTTCTGACCAAAGATATTGATAAAATTCTTCAGTTTCGGCATCACGTGCTTTAGGGGTTTATGCATAAATGTAAATGAGCTGCATTGAACGAATTTCCTTGAATGCGAGTGGTATTGTGTGTTGAATCGAATCAGTGCCAACCCACAGCGACGCTTTGCAAAGCAGAATGGAACACTGCCTGCTCCTGTGCCAGCCTCACATTGTTGAGCCATCGTGGTCATGTCAATCCATCCCCTTGAGGTTCTTCCTTCCTCTCGCTGACCCTCAGCTTTGTCAAACATGATGTTCCTCTCCAGGGACGGGTCTCTCCTGACAAAAGTCTAATGTGTGTGAGACAAAGTCAGTCTCACAAACATGTAGCTAGCTATGTAAATAGATATGATCTTTCTATCCCAAGGTAGAAATTAAATATCCTTTTTGGTGGTGAATGCAATGCCACTTTGATTGTGTCATTCTCAGCATAGTAAACCAAATCATTTTCTGATTCAAAATAGCCAATGCCAATCCATTTCAGTTCATTAGCACCTACAAGATTGAACTATATGTGTTCCATTTCATTTCTGGTGACTATTCCTGGATTTATAGTTCATATATTCCAAAGTCTGATTATTAGCAGATTTTGCAACTGTTTCTTCTCATTTTGAGCTATTTCCATCAGCAAATGGAGGTCCCAATAACACCTCACTGCATTCACTCTACTTTGAGAAGGCAGTTTTTCTCAGTCACATTTTGAGTGCCTGCTGACCTGAGGGGTTTACCTTCTGGCATAATCTCTTACAATGTTTGCTTCTTTTTCATTAGGGCTTCAGTATCTGATAATTGTACTGAAGAAAAAAGTTCAAACTACACTGAATGCACTAGCCAAAATTGAGGTTCCAGAATGATCACTGAAATGTTTCACAAAGCACTGATGAAATGTATGAAGATGCATACTCACTCATCTGTGCTAGGATATTTGAAAGACAGATACTTGGCCAACTGGATGAAAGAGATCTATATTTGTGCCCAGTCCAAAGAAAGGTGACCCAATAGAATATTCAAATTATAGAGCAATATCCTTGATATCATATGTAAATAACATGTTGCTGAAGATCATCCAACAATGTGGCAGTACATTGAAAGGAATTCAGATCAGTCTGAATCAGAAGAGGGAGTGGAACAAGGGGTACCATTGCTGATGCCAGATGGACCTTGACTCAAAGCGAGAGGGATGTTTATTTGAGTTTTATTGACTTTTCCAAGGCATTTGCCTGTATGGACTATAACAAACTATGGTTAAACTGGAGAAGAATTGGAATTCCAGAGCTCTTCACTGTGCTCATTTGGAATCCGTGCAAAATCAAGAGGCAGTTGTGCAAACAGAACAAGGGAATACTGCATGGTTAAAATCAGGAAAGGTGTTCATTGAGGAAATCCTCTCACTATACTTATTCAATCTCTATGCTGAGCAAATTATTAGAGAAACTAGATTATATGAAGAAGAAGGAAGCCTGAGGATTGGAGGGAGCCTTATTAGGAAGCTTCAATATACAGATAGCACAACCTTGCTTGCTGAAAGTGAGGAGGACTTCAGCGGTTAAAGATGAAGATCAAGGTATAGTCTTCAGTATGGATTACAACTCAATATAAAGAAAACAAATATCCTCACAATTGGACCAGTGGGTGACATTTACTAAACAGATAAAAGATTGAAGTTGTCGAAAGCTTCATCTTGCTTGAATCCACAGTCAATGCTCACGAAAGCAGCAGTCAAAATGATTCCTTTCCTTGGGTAAGTCTGCTGCACAACAATTTCTTAAAGTACTGAAGTGCAAGGATGTTACTTTGACCACAAGGTACACTGACACCAGCCATAGTTTTTTCAATTGCCTCATAGGTGTGTGAAAGTTGGACATCGAAGAAGATAGTCCAGAGAAAAGTCAATGTGTGGGATCTATGGTGCTGGCCAAGAGCCTCCAAACGTTGAGACACGCTCAAGCAGAAGAGTCTCTGCTGTCTTGCCTCACCGTTTTCAGACTGCTCAAAGAGCCTGTCTTGAAAGTAGGGTAGCCAGAATGCTCCTAAGAGAAAATGATGGAGAGACATCATCTCAAATATATGGGGCACGTTGTCAAGAGAGATCAGTCCCTGCAGAGGGACATCATGCTGCTAAAGTAGAGGGGCAGCAAAAAAAAAAAAAAAAGAGAGAGAGAGAGAGAGAGAGAAAGGCCCTCTGTAAGATAGATTGATCTAGCGGCTGCAACAGTGGACTCAAAGCATAAGAACAATTGTGAAACCGGCAGACATATGGCCAGTGTTCTGTTCCTTTGCACACAGGTTTGCCACGAGCAGGAAGCCACGGGTGGTACACAGCAACAACAATTATTTCTCATGTGTAACATGAGGATAATAATATGGTCATCACACCAATGTTCATTCAGAATGATGTTAGTCCACAGAAATCATTAATAATTGCGTTAACCATGACATGATTTAATAATGCTAACAATCTTATTAAACATGTTACAAACTATGACTTCATACCCTTGCAAATGTACAGTCTTTAGTAGCCATAGCAACGGATCACAAATCTAGCATCAGTGGGTCAACTGGCTCCCTTTTCAAAGGGTTTCATACTTGAGGAGTCAGGTTGAGACTTGATGAGGGAAGAACCTTGCATTCCCGAGCCAAGGTCTCTGCAGGGCATGCAGGTGCTTGGGTGTTCCACTTCCCTCGTTGCCAGTTGGGGAGGGAGGGCTTTCAGCCTGAAAATACCTCCAGAGAAAGCCTGGAGCGAATGGAAGAAGCAGGGCACAAAGAGGGGATGGGGACTAAGCAGAAAATGAGAGGGTGCCTGGTAAACCTTGTTTCACTTCGTCTCCTCCCTTTTCTCTTTCTCTTAGAAAGAAGCATTCAAGCAGAGGAGTCTCTGCTGTCGTGCCTCTCTGTTTCCAGAAGCTTCTGCTTAGGCATCCAGAAATGGCCCCAAACAAGTGAGAGTCCAGGGTTCTTTGGTCCTATGACCCAAGTTTTCTCCTAGTAAGGCAGCTAGCACTTCTCCAAAGTGGTTGTTTTAGGTACTATCCAGTGGATGCGAAACTCACTGCCATTTCTCTCTCTCTCTCTCTCTCTCTCTCTCTCTCTCTCTGTACACACACACACACACACGCGCGCGCGCGCGCACACACAAAACCAAGCTCACCTCTGTTGAGTTCCGGGGACAGAGTGCATTAGTTACTGGCTGCTAACCACAAGGCCAGTGTGAAACCACAGGTTGCTTCCCTGGGGAAAGATGAAGCTTTCTGCATCCATAAAAACAGTGCCAGAAATCCACAGTGGCAGTTTTACTCTGTCCTAGAGGGTCACTATCTGTATATGTATATGTAAGTATATATGTATGCGCAAATAAATATTATATACACATATAAGACACTAGGGCATATGTACATATCTATACCATATGCATCTATATGTGTATACACACACACCATATTTTTCAGACCATAAGATACACCTGACCATAAGATACACCCAGTTTTTAGAGTAAGAAAACAAGAAAAAAATATTCTGAACCAAATAGTACTAGTATATTAAAATGTTCTGGAGTACCACACCTTTGGACCATAGAAGACACCCCCATTTCCCCTCATTTTTTGGGGGGGAGGGCATCACTGCCCTCAGGTGGTGGGAGTAGGAGTCCCAGCCTTTGCTCCGTGGAGCTGGAATCGAACCTCCATCCCAGTGGGCCACAGTCCCGCGCACAACCCCTACGCCACCAGGGCTCAGTCCAATATATTACCATACTATATATTACCATACTATTTTTGCGTTCTATGAACATTTCTTTTTGTTTTGTTTTTGTGGGCATCACTGCCTCTGGTGGTAGTGGGTGCTACCCAGCCGCCGCTGGATTTGAACCGCCAAGCCTGCGAGCTGCAGTTCCGCACTCAACCACTTACGCCACCGTGGCTCAGCCCATTTCCCCTCATTTTTGGGGGGAAAAGGATGCATCTTATGGTCCAAAAATATGGTGTATATATAATAAATATAATAAAATATATAATATATACAGTATATGTACACATATACACATAGATACACACATATATAAATGCTTTAAAACGTTTGTGGGAAAATTTTATTATCTTTCAATGCCAAATTTCCATGAACTTATTGAGACCTTGTAGAAACACACACACACACACACACACACACACACACGGGAGTCAAAAAATTTGTGAAAGAATTCCATTATCTTTTAATTCCATTTTCCATGAACTTTTAAAAAACCTTTTTGCAGGATCTAACCTATTTTCCCCACCTTTCATGCTGTTCTTGAGTACCTGTGCTGTCCCCCTCTCCCCTCGGGAATATGACTGGCAGCAGGAGAGTCCAACCCTTCCTTTTCAGGTTTCTGAGGAGTGAAGGGACTTGTGCCAAGTCACACCACCAATTGAGAAATGAATTTTTGGGGGCTTCACTACATACCTGGTCCCTAGGATTGATAGCAGAAAAAGGTGACAGAGTCAGTATCACAAATGTCTAGTTGAAGAAATAAGGCTTACGCTCAAGATAGCACTATACGATGTGGAAGGTAAAGGACAGATATCCAACAGAATGAATATAAATTAATTGCTTAATTGATTTAATTACTTCATGGACTGCATTTGTGTATATAAAAAGGAATTGCTCAGGGAGGTGATTTTTGTTGTTGCTTGTTTGTGTGAGATTCAATTTATCAAAAAATATAAAACCCAAATCCTTGACTGAGCCCCGGTGACGTAGTGGTTGAGTGCAGTGCTGCGGCCCACAAATCCAGCAGCAGCTCTCCAGTAGCAAGGCTGGGCCTCCTACTCAGACCAGAGGGCAGTGATGCCCACAAAAAAACCCCAAATTCTTAAGGCTCAAATTCAATGTTGTATATACAAGTGAGAAAACATTTGTAAGTCTAGCACATTTGATTACTCATAAAGTCCTCCAATGAATGTTTCCATCACTTATAAATGCACACAGAGTCCTTTCATCATCTTAACCTAAAAGTATATAAATGTCATGCATTTGATTCTAAGAATCCAATTACCCAATTGGACAAAATCATCCTTTGTCCTTCAGGAGACTCTTATAAAAGTCACAAGTCATAGTCTTATAAGTATGGTAGAGCTTTTGTTCTGCAACGTTTCAATACTGTGGAAAATTTAGTACATGTTTTAAGTCAAAAATTAAAAAGGCTTCATTTTAAATAGAAAGTTCAAGACTGGACTTTTTATTATGACAATGCTGTCATTACATTGTTAGAGGTGGCTCTGACTCAAGGTGACCCCTGTCCAGTGCCTGGTGGGTCACCCTCATAATTACTATGTTTGAGCCACTCTAGAAATCCATCTCATTTAGGGTCTTCTTTTTTTTTGCCTATCCTTTACCAGGGAGTCCAGGTGGTAGAGGGGTGACAAGTTGGCTTGCGATTTGAATGGTTGGCAGTTCAAAATCCCCAGCAGCTCCACGGAGAAAGACTGGGCTTTCTACTCCTAGATGCTGTTACCATCTTTCCAGAAACCCACAGGGGGTGCCGTGAGTCAGTGTGGACTCAATGGCAATGAGCTTGGTGCTTTGGTTTTACCTTACCAAGGAGCCCTGGTGGCAGAGTGGTTACATGTTGGGCTGCTAACCATAAGGTGAGCAGTTCAAAACTATCAGTTGCTCCTCAGGAGAAAAGCAAGCTTTTGAACCTGGAAACACAGGGCCAGTTCGGTCCTCTCCAGGCTTGGTGTGAGTCGGCGTTGACTGGATGGCAGTGACTAGTAGTTTCTTTACCAAGCATGATGTCCTTTTCCAGGAACCCACTGATCCCTAACAAAAATACATGCCTACTGCTGTCTTGAACTCCTAACGATTGTCATACTGAACCCTTGCTGCGTGAGATTTCATCAGGGAATAATAAGATCATCCTAGCAAATTATGGAAGTTACCATGGAATGTTCAGGGTTGCTTCTTCCACTTCCTTGAGATTGCATAGCCATCTGAGATTTGGGCGACGTAGTCACGAGAGTCCAGTCATAAAGCTCTTTATTTGCCCTTCTGATGTTAACTACACTGAGGCGTCACATTGAGGTGGTTCTCACTCAGGCCAAACTGCCATCTTGTCCATTCTGACTCATAGAGGCCTTGCAGAAGAGAGTCAGCTGCCCATGTGGGTTTCCAAGCGTATGACTCTTGACAGGATTAGGGAGTCTCATCTTTCGCCTAGGGAGCACCTGCTGGTTCGGAACTGCTGGACTTGTGGTTAGCAGTTCATTGCTTAAGCCACTCTGCCACCAGGGCTGTTTTGCTGCTCTTAGATTTGACAGAGTTGACTTTTTGCTCTTAGTGACCTCCTACATCAGAGTAGTCTGGGACCATGGGGGTTTCTAGACTGTTCTCTTTGAGGGAGCAGGTCTTTCTCCCGCAGAACCATTTGTGAGCTCGAACTGCCATGCATTTGATTGTTAGCAGCTGAGTATTTTGTCATATCATTAGGACTGCTTGCATCCAGCTTAGACAAAAGTTAATTATTGTGCTGCTAAAGGAAAATTTCAACATCCACTCAACATGGTCTTTGGATTGAATTTCCCTTTTCTTTGTTACTAAGGATGTTATTTTCTGTCAAAAAATGCTCATAAATAAGGAACATCCGCACTCTTCGACACCTCCCCACCCCCTATTCTTTATGACTTCAATAGGAGGGGCCTTCAAAAGAGTTTTTGAGGAAATTCTATTATTTTTTAATTCCATATTTCTAAGAGCTTTTTGAAGCCCGCTTGTCTTCCTGTTAGAAACTTTTCATTGATGATTATGCTACTTAGGATAGTGGGTCAACTCTACATGTGACCTGTGAACAGTGGTTCCCTATTTTATCATCACCTTTGAAAATGAAGTTCCCTCTTTCGAGGAATGTCCAATAGTAGCATTAGGTAAATGTTGAACTGTTGTCTGTAACAGTGGTTCAAACAGATCAGCCACCCCTTGTGAGGAAAAAGGAGACTCTACTCCCATAAAGATTTACAGCCCTTTGGGATGGCAGGGAAAGCCCAAAATCCATTTGCATAGTCCACAGGTAGATTAAGTCTCCATTGAATTCTCCCAGACCATTGACCAATGATGTCTATAGCCTTGCCCCCAGAAAGAGTCCATCAGAAAGTAAATTAAGAAGGCGTAATGGGTTATACTTTAAAATTTATCATTTGTTTTCCTTTGAGGACCATTTTTAAATTTTCCAATTTCTCAAAATTGCTCTTTTGCTTTGGATCATTTTTTTCTGTGTGTTCTTTTGTTATTTTTTTGAATTTTTGATATGATTTGTTTTAACCAGACAGAAATATCTACAGTTAGTAACTAAAGTAATAGTTTCTAGGGTGGTGACCAGGAAGGTGGGAGGGAAATGGGGAATTAATAATAATGAGTACAGAAATGGAGAAAATGTTCTAAAATTGATCATTCATGATTGCTCACTTCTTTTTTATATAATCAAATAATCAAATTGTACGACACATGAATTATAGGTCAATAATACTCTTAAAATGTACACATTGGGGCTGAGCCCCGGTGGCATAGTGGTTGTGAGCGGGACTGTGGCCCACTAGGATGGAGGTTCAATTCCAGCAGAGGCTCCACAGGAGCAAAAGCTGGGCTTCCTACTCCTACCACCAGAGGACAGTGATGCCTCTCAAAAATATACACATTGGAAACAAAAACAGAACACATTTATAGACTGAAAATTCTAGATAGGGACTATTATGGAGTGGAAACAACTCAATAACACATTATGGAGTGGAAACAACTCAATAACACTGAGGTTTTTTGTCTTTTGTTTTGGTTTCCTTTCTTCTAGGGGTTTAGTTGTAGATTTCTTGCCTTTCATTTAGGACACCTGGCATCCACTCAGGCCAACAAACCTCATTGTCACCATCTATCTATCAGTGAGCTGTGTGTGCTATTATGATGTCGATTAGCTTTCATTGGAACTTCCAGATTAAGATGGGCTATGAAAAACAACCCAAAGGATCTATTTCCAGGAAACAGTTAAATAAGCAGACAAAAAAAAAATTAGCAGGAAGTGTAAACATGGATCATGATAGCTGTCGCCCATTTTCCATGAGGTCTTTTTACATTGGGATTGTCATGAGTCAGGATAGATTCTATGGCAGTTAAAATCTTTTTTTCTGCTACGACTTCCTTAGAGAGTTAAAGTTGAATTGAAGACTCTCTTATAATCCATCTCAACACCTGACTTGAGACTCGCAGTGCGTTTGTTGGGCGTTAAACAATTGTTCAGGGGGCCACATTGCCATGGAGAATTTCAGAATCAAGTGGGAAAGTGGTGTGAAGTGGGTGGAGCAGAGACATAGGGCAAAGATTCATGGTTGAGCAGGTTTGGCAATACAGAAGTTGGAAATGAATGGGACCAGGAGACACCCAGAGGGATTCTCTCTCCTGATGGGAGCGGAGGAGTCAGTGCAAAGAAAGACAATAGCATAATGCTTGCTGAGCGCTTACTACAGACAACCCATTCAATCATCACAGCATGAGTGTGCGGTAGATGCCATCATTATTCCCATTTTCCCAGAATCAGCAAACTGCGGAACAGAGATGCTAAGTCACTGTTCCGTTGTTCATTTGATAAACGGTTCAAAGAGTGCATCGTAAACTTCAGGCTGACTTTGGAGTGTGTAGTTTAACTTTCGCCCTTGCAGAGATTCCTTAGCATTTGAAATCTACGGACCAGGAGTGAAATTGTTGCTCCAGAAGTGTCTGTGTCCTCCAGACCCTTTCTCCAATTGTGTCTGCCTGATGCTGGGGTCAATGTTGTCCTGTCGACCTTGGAAGGAGTCTTTTGTGCCCAGTGTTTGTTGGAGTGCCTGGGGACAGAAGTTGGCAACACTAAGCTCACAAAAACAGATTTGGGTGTTTGATGCCTGCTTGCCAGGGAATAATTGTACTTTCAGCAGAATTTGATCTGTGACCTGCTGTAACTAACATGCACCTGTTAGGGAGGTTGATCTGGGACTGCCCTATCTCTGCTGGCCAGAAGTCACTAATATATACAGAAACCTGATAATTGCTTAATTCCACACCACTGAAGGCAGTGTGCAAGAACCCAAGGTCACACAGCCTGGCAGTGCCAGGGCTCAGTCCTGGGTCTCTGACTGCCTAGTCAGACCATAGTAAACACAGCAGGTGGACATGAATGATGTGGCAGGTTTTACAGGATAAGAGAAGGTCAAATACAAAGCATGCAGAAAGGTGAGAAACCAGGAGAGGGTCATGATGGGAAGGATGGAGTCACATTATCCTTGGATCCAAGGAGACTCTGCCTGTATTTTTTTCCAAGACAGATTGATTTGTTGTTCTGATCTTCTGTGGTACTTTCAATATTGTCAGACCCAAGCAGTATTCAAAGTAACTCTTTGCTCTTGAACATTTTAGAGCACTTTTGGACAGATGTTTAGCCCGCTACAGGATGCCATTTGGTTTCTTTACCGCTGTTTACATGATTGTTGATTGTGGATCCATGTAGAGTGAAATTCTCAACAACTTCCATCTGTCATCTGTTGATCGCTGAGCCGAGTATTGGTTCAGTGGTGGGGTTTGAGGTTTTCTTTACACTGAATTGTCATCCCATGCTGAAGGACTACAGGTCTTGAGCTTTATTTGCAAGTATTTCAAGTCCTCCTCGATATTAGCAAGCAAGGTTGTGTCATATGCACATTGAAGGTTGTTAATGAGCCTCCCTCAAGTCCTTGTGTCCCCTTCCCCTTTGTGTGCTCCAGTTTCTCAGATTACTTTCTAAGCACACAGACTGAATAAGTATAATGAAAGCACACAATCCTACCACACACCTTGACTAATTTTAAACCAGGCAGGATGCCCAGGTTCAGTTTGAACATTTCTCGTTTGTTTGATACCTCATCCAACCAGAGACTTCTGTCAGAGATGATCAGGTTGTCTGGATTTTGCTCCAAGCTTAGTTGTCCAGTATATTCTTAGTGTTTCCTCTCATACAAAGAAAAAGCTCAGAGTCACTGGAAGGATACTCAATCCCACACTGAAGACCTTGTGACAGCAGCTGTGTAAGGTCCAGCACCATAAACCTTTATTGAAGAGAAGCACCCAATAGGAAAATGGGTTCCTACTAGCCAATCACGTCTCTCCATACTTCTCCAATGTATGAGATAAGACGAGATGCTGTGGCTAGCCACACATGAAGTTCAGAGAAAGAAAAGAATGCTTGCTCAATATAAACAAACTATCAGAGTATTAGACGAAACCATTTGGTCTCCTAAAATATGTTGTAACAACTCAGGAGAAAACTAATATGACTCATGTGGGCAGACAAAGCAAGGTCTTGCATGGGACAAGGAGTGGCTGCAGATCTTAGTACCTCAACCATCGATCTCCAGCAACATTTTCCAAACTACCTGGCTGGACAACAGCTGGGTGGGTCAGCTCCCTTCTAGAGATTAGAGTCAGTCACTTCTAGAGTCAATGCTGTCTGAAAATGTTTTGGTCAATAGGGGAAACGAAACGCCTTATTTTATTAAAAGGGGGTGTCTCCCCCTTCTCTAAAAAGAGGGCTTCCCTCATACTTTCCTAAAACCATATAACCAGATGTTGAAATAAAGCTCCAGGGAAGTCTCTGGGTGTTCGTGGGACATGTGAAGGTGTAAGGTATGTGGGTACTGAGGAGGTATGGGAGAAGGCCCTGTATTGCCTACAAAGGTCAAAAGCCCCAAACACACTGCCACCTAGAAAACAAGCATTGAAAAACCCACGCATTCATTTACAAGCAATGGTTAAGGCTTGCCAGCCTGTAAAGAAGGGAAAAACTGATGCCATAATAATAATATAGTCATCATTAACAAAACACATTCTATGCACCAAACCCTATCCCAAGTCTTGATTTGTTTTTGAAATTTTTAATCTGGTAGAGAACAGCATGTACCTAATTAGCAATAAACACACAATCTCCCCCTACACACAAATAATATATCTTTTTTTTAAAAAAAAGAATTAAAGAACTGTGAACTTGAAAAAGAGGGTGTATTGTTTTCCTAGTGCTTTCAAATGTTGAAGAGCAAGGATATTAAAGACTAAGGTATGTGCAGAAACAGTTAATTATTTAATGTGGATTGTCTAGCCAAAATTTCTAACTCCCACTAAACAACTCTTTCATGCATGGAGCTGGTAAGAGAATGGGGAAAGATACAGATAAGGTTCACCTGTGAGAAACGGTACACAGGATTACCTGAAATGCCCCCCATCTGTGTTTAAAATGAACTCTATGAGAAGCAAGAGGAGGGGTTCTATTACCAGCAAGAACTACGAGTGGAGCTTGCCCTCTGGTCCTGAGACCCCTGCTCAGTGAACCTCCTGGAGCCAGAAGAGATGATTTCCCATCTCATGGAGAAAGTAAAGTTGAGTGATTTTGTGCAGGAGGTGGACTTGTGGAGTCGAGTGCCTCTGGATACTTAATTGGGTGAGTTGGGCTTGCGGAACCATAGACATGGAGCTGAATGCCTTCAGATGGAGGATTACTGGAGAGGAGGGCCTCTAAACACCTCGTATGGGGAGCCAAATTTGCTGACCCACAGAGGTTAGAATGAATGTGTTCAGGTTGAGACTTAGAACAGAGTGGTGTGCCCCCTTAGGATTTTTTAGCAGACTTGAAAGAACTCTGAAAAATATCTTAATAAACATGAGCATTCCTCACTGACATTACAACTTGATAACTTCCATAATAAAGCCGCTTAATTGTGAATTTTGGCTGTGAGTTCTGTGTCGTCATCACAATGGATATCAGAAACTAGGATGGCAAAAATAGAGCCATTTAATTAAGACTCATCAGTGTGCCTGGCTCAAGACATGGTATTTTAATTAGCTTCTTATGTATGGGAAAGTTGGAAAATGTATAAGAAAGACTGGAGAAGAATTCATGCATTTTGAATTATGGTGTTGTTAAGGATTATTAATGGTACCAAGGATAGCCAGAACAAACAAATATAACCTGGGATTACAGCCAGAGTGCGCTGTAGAATCCAAGATAGTGAGACTCCATTACATGCACTTTGAACATAGTACTAGAAGAAATCAATCCTTGGAAAAGGTCATCATCCTTGGCAAAGTAGGTCAGCGAAGCATGGGATGATCCTCCAGGAAATTGGTTGGCATAGTGGCTGCAGCAATGGGCTCCCATAATCATGATGATGAGATGATATCGGACGTTGTTGCGGTTTTTCTATCGGACGACCATGAGTTGGAACAACTCATCAGCACTTGACAACAACAGAAATGGCGCTAAAATGCTGTACATGGATCGCAACAAGCATTTACTGGTAACTGAAAGTACAAAGTGAGTAATCAGTTCTAGGAAAGGGTCCTTCCTTATCTGTAGGTCTGAGCTTCATTGGACATTGTTAAGCTTGTAGTAATATCAGCACATAAGTATGTTTCGCCCTATTTATCTTTGTGAGTGTGTATTCTGTTCTTTGTAAGACACCACTCAAAAGGGATTAGATTTATGACCCACCCTTCTCTGGAATTTTATCATCATCAGCAGCAACAACAACAACAACAACAACACACACACACACACACACACACACACACGCTGTCATTGAATCAATACAGACTCAGCATAATGTAGATAGTTCCTGACTGCACTGTGCATGGTCTTGTCACTTTCCTAACCACTTCCTGTTCATGTTTCCCAGGTCCATTGCTCAGCTTGATTCCAAATGGCTTTCCTCTTCACAGTCAGAGTGATCCTTTAAGGAATTTTAATTGAAACATGTCATGTACGTGCTCAAACTCTTCCAGTGACTTCCCATTTCACCAAGACCTTACATAATCCAGCCCCTTGATATCTTCCTGGCTTTATCTCTTATCACATTCCACTTTGCTAGTTTAGTTTCTGCCATTTGGCTTCCTACACTTCTCTTGAACATATGAAGTACATTTCTGCCTCAGACCTTCCAGCTTCTTGTTCTACCTAGAAATTCTTTTCATAGACAATCAAATGACTGACTCTCTTTCCTTAGGTTTCAACTTAAACTTCATCATGTCAGTGAAACCTTCTCCTACCGTCTTGAATGAAAGTGCACATCCTTGCCAGTAAGCATTTCTCACCCATTAATTGGCTTGGTTTTTCCTTAAAGCACATATTATCTGACTGCTTATTCAGGGTAATGTGTGATATTTTCCTCATATGGACATTTCTATTTTACTTTTGTTCAGATTATATCTTCGGTGTCTAGAACAATAGAAAATATCAGTGGAATAAATAAATGAATGGATAAATGGATGGTGGATGAGTAGATAGGTGGGTTATTGGATGATTGGTGTGATAGGTTTATTGTGTGAACCTGGCTAATAGGAACATGTGGAATTAACCAGGTGGCAGTTTACTTGGAGAGCAAGGAGATCAAAGACTGTACAAGACCTTCCCCTCTCTCTCTCTTGCTCTCTGTGCAACTGTTTTAGCTAATTCTCCACCTCAGCTTGTGAGCTACACTATCTATGAGACAAGCCAACCCAACAGTCGTGTTGCTAGAGACTGAGGTTTCTTTGAGATCTGCTTCACAATGCTGCTGGGTTGTACATTACTTGAGCCAATTTGAGGCTGCGAGATCCTGCCATCTTGCATTGTTTGAGTTCGATATCCCATCCAGACCTGTGCTGCTAAGCTCCTGCACTGTTGGCTGTAAATAACCCATCCTGCTGTTTGCTGCCTGTAGGAGGAGTCTGTCTGAAGACTCAGCTCTGTTTCCTTGACCTTGGCCCAGAAGTCCTGGTGAGTTGAAGGACTTCCAGTATATGAACTATTCCATGGAAATGAATGAAACTGAGCTCTCTGTACTTCTGTGTGTAGTCATTACTTGTTATATCCTTTTTTTGCTGTATAGATCTATCTATCTATCATCTGTCCACCTACCTAAAGTGTCCTGTTTTTGTTTCTGTAGAGAATCTTGCCTAACATAATTAGTGACTTGTATGACTAGTTCATTGTCTAATATGAAGGACTAATTATGGACTGCAAACTCTTCTTCCATTTTGGATAACTCCCCAAACATTTCCCCCAAACAGCTCACACATGATAAGGCATGCAATTTAATCTTCCCACATTCTTCCAACTTTTTCTCACTTACCTCAGTAGAAAAATGTTCTTTTTTCTTCTGTTTTCTTAGTCCCATTATGTACTATAAGAAAGGCAGTACTAAGCCTCATAAACCTTGGAACATGACTAGGAATTTTAACTTCCTTGAAGTTTGGAATAAAATGGAATGAAATTAAAAATTAGTGTTGATACACTTGCAAAGCTCTTCAAGCATGGCTGTGAATGTTCCCATTTCCTTTTTTCCTCTCCCAAGTAGACCTTTAAGTTCTAAAACCAAATAAACAATGAATTCACTGCCATTGAGTCTATGCTGATGCAGCAGCCCTACGGGACATAGGGGACCTGCCCCAGTTAATTTCCAGGACTCTAGCTGTTGATGGGAGTAGAAAGACCTGTGTGTCTCTTGAGGTCTTTAAATACTAGCCTTCAAGATACATAATCTTCCCAAGTGAATTTCTTACATAACATTATTGCTTATGTGTGTTTAACTAGTGGCATAGCATATAGGAGCTTTTCTCTTTTCTACTTTGCAGTAAATAATTCTCAACAACTTTATTGATGGCATGGGCAACTTCAGGGTCACCCTTAGGCTGTTATGTCGCTGGATGTCTTTGGGTCTGTTCTAATTCAAAAGAGACCCAGTTCTTAACAAAATGAAATCCTGCCCAATGGTGTACCTCATTTTGTTTGAGCCCGTTGTTGTAGCCACTGCATGAAACCATCTCTTTCAGGACCTTCCTCTTTTTCTCTGACCTTCTACTTTTCCAAGATTTTTTTTTCACAAACTGGTTTCTCCTGATAACATGTCCAAAGCACATGAAATGAAGTCTTATCGTCTTTGTTTCTGTATTAGTTCAGGTAGACTAGAGAAACAAATTCATAAGCATGTATATGTATGTAAGAGAGTTTTATATAAAGGGTAATTGTACATTAAGAAAGCATTCCAACCCAGACCAGACCAAGCCCACAAGTCTGATATTAGTCCATATGCCCTATACTAGTCTATAAAGTCTTCTTCAGACTCAGGAAACACATGCAATGACACCGAATGCAAGATGATCACAAGCCAGATGGGTAGAA
Organism: Nesogale talazaci; assembly: GCA_004026705.1. Taxonomy (NCBI): domain Eukaryota; kingdom Metazoa; phylum Chordata; class Mammalia; order Afrosoricida; family Tenrecidae; genus Nesogale; species Nesogale talazaci. The sequence goes on along the minus strand of PVJH01002720.1, from coordinate 2,670 downwards.
AGTCTTTAAATCCAGTGGTATTGTAAACATCTCGGTGTTGGCATGGGTCTCTGTGGCTTCTCTGACTTCAGAGGTCTGGCTGCATCCATGTGGCTTATCTGTCTTAGCCTACTAGGGAAGCTCCATGTGACTTCTCTTCAGGATGCCTTGCAGGGAGTCAGCCTTGTCAGTAGAGAGTCTCCAAGGGAGTGTTGTCAGTAGAAAGTCTCCGAGGAAATGAAGTGGAGAGAGAGAGAGAGAGAGAGAGAGAGAGAGAGAGAGAGAGAGAGAGAGAGACTTCACTTCCACGAAGGAAGTCCCACATTTCCCAGAATTCCCCTGAGAAGACCAAGCCCACACATGGGGTCTCATTGACTATCTTCAGATGGACAGGCTAGACTCTACCCCTGCATCTTAGTCCTCAAATTGACACAGATTAGGTGACAGCCACAACTTCTAAGGAAGATTCTGGCTGTACTTCTTCCGAGATAGATTTCTTTGTCCTTCTGACTGTTCTGGATACTTCCAATACCACAATACCATGATGCAGCAATACCACAATTCAAATGCATTGATTCTTCTCCATTCTTCTTAGTCAATGTGCAACTTTCACATGCATTTGAAGTTATTGAAAATACTGTGGCTTAGGTCATACTTCTTTTACTAACTGTCATGGAGTTGTCCCTGACTCATGGCTATCCCGAGTGCAGGAAAAAAAAATGGTTAGACTGATCCTGTTTCATTCCTGCGATTTGCCACAAATCAGAACACTGTGCGCCAATGGTTTTTTAGTGACTGATTTTTCATAAGTGGATTGTTGGGCCTTTCTTTCTAGTCTATCATAGTCTGGAAACTCCACTGAAGTCTATTCAGCACCATGCCAGTCATTGCTGACTTTTAGAGGAACGTTGCAGTGTACACTCTTTGGGGCCATTTGTACTTTGAAATGTGTGGTATGGCAATTATTCAGTGTCCATTGTATATGTGCTTACTTGGCTGCTAGATGCCATTAGCTACCAAATTATAAAAGGGTGTATTTTCCTTCAGTAGTTCCAGTGCTGAACCAGAGCCCATGACTTAGAGAATGAAGCATGATCTAGATTTCTGTCCCCATTCACTTTGGTGGCTGAGGTCCTCTATCCAGTGTACAGTTTTCATAACTGTGTCTGGGGCTTCATAGGGGATAACTCATCCAGAAAAATTAAATTCCTATGATGCCTAATAGAATGATTGAACCCACAAAATAGTTAACCTGTGCAATCCATACAGAAAACATTTATTCTAGTGATCTAGATTCATTTTATAACAAGAACAACAAGGGGAGGTGTAAGGACTCAGAAAAGACTCATCCATACCTGGAGATGCGAGAGAAAGGAGTCCAGGATCAGATAGGGGGAACACAGGAAGCAGGCAGACGAGAGCGAGAAAGGGAAGAAGGGAAAAGAAAAGGAAAAGACCAGCAAAGAAGTAAAATTATCACATTAAAGTTGAAGTTGTTTCTTTCCTTTTTTTCACTTTTTTTTGCAAATATGTTTTATTATATTTTTTAATTAAAAATCATTTTATTAGGGGCTCGTACATCTTTTTTCCAGTACATAAATAAACATACTGTGACAAGAACCCTCACACATCCGCTGGGGTCATCAACTCTCCAAACATCTGCTCTTTCCCCCAGTCCCTGGTGTCGGTTCCTCCACCCCCTCCCCTGTTCCCCTGCTCTCCCTCCCCCATCAACCCTCAATACTTTGTAAATTATTATTATTCTGTCGTATGTTACCCTGCCTGACACCTCCCTCAGCCCACTCCCCCATGCCCATCCTCCAGACAGGTCATATGTAGATCCTTGCGCTGGTTCTGTCTCTACCCCATCTTCTCTCCACCCATCTGGTAGTTCAAATCTAACCACTGGCCTGAGGGTGCTCATCCATCCTGATTTTCCCATATCTCCAGCCCCCCTCTCCACTAGTGTACCTTCTCCAGTCCATCCGGATGTGCAAGGTAGAGTTGGGATCATGATAGTTGGGGGATAGGGAGACCTCAGGAACTAGAGGAAACCTGTATGCATCATCACTGCCTGCCTGCACCTTGACTAGTCTGTCTCCTTCCCGTGGCTCCCCTGTAAAGGGGTGGCCAATTACCCACTAGTGGGCCTTATGTCCCCACCCTTCTCCTCCCATCACTTGTAATGAAGTGTTTCCTGTTCTTTGATGCTCGATATCTGCTCCCTTTGGCCCCTCTTGATCACACTTGATGGTGTGCTTCTTCCCTGTGGACTTTGCTGTCTCCATGCTGAATAGCAACTCAGTTATCTTCAAGTCTTTAAGACTCTAGACATTCAATCATTTGGTAGCTGGGCACCATCTTTTCTTCTACTCTGTTTGCCTCTGTATCCATTTGTCTTCAGCGACATTGGGAGTTAATTGGTTCATTGATTTTGATTTTTGTTCTTTGATGTCTGATGCCTGATTGTTTCAGCACCTCATGATCACACAGGCAAATGAGTTTCTTTTATGGTGGGTTTTGTTGCTCCTGAGCTAGATGGCTGCTTGTTTATGCTCAAGCCTTTAAGACCCCAGATGCTATATCTTTTGACAGCTGGGCACCATCAGCTTTCTTCACCACTCTTGCTCAGGCTCCCACATGTCCTCAGTGGGCACCTTGGGGGTATGTGCACACACTGAGATGTGTCTC